>ML682102.1:1385043-1395451 GCA_007922195.1 Podocnemis expansa
AAAGATGTGGACAAATTGGAGAAAGTCTGGAGAAGAGAAACATGAATGATTAGAAGTCTGAAACCCTTGATTTATATAGTGAGGTTGAAAGAGCTGGATTTGTTTAGTCTGGAAAAGAGGAGACTGATTAAGGGACATGATAAGATTGTTCAAGCACTTAAAATGTCTTCACGAGGAGGACGGAGAAAATTTGTTCTTTTTAACTGCTGATGAGAAGACAAGATTCAATGGGCTTAAATTACAGCAAGGGAGGTTTAGGTTGGGCATTAGGAAAAAAATTCTAACTGTCAGGGTTATTAAGCACTGAAATAACTTGCTGAGGCAGGTTGTAAAATCTCCATCACTCAAAGTTTTAAGAGCAGATTAGACAAGCACCTCTCAGGGATGGTTTAAGATGGTACTTGGTCCTGCCATGAGTGACGGGGACTGGACTTGATGACCTTTCATGGTCCCTTCCAGTTTCTATCATTTTATAGTGCCACAGATTCAGAGCTGCAAAGGCCAGATGGGCCCAATAGATCTTCTAATGTGATCTCCAGTATTGCAAAAAGTATCATACAGGACAGAGCATCCCATCACACACCACAACCTTGCTCCCGGTCACCTAGAGAAAAGATTTTATAATGTGCAGGTCATGACTCCACAGCTCCCTCAGTTTTGGGGCTCCTAAGGTGAGAGGTTCAAATGTGTCCAGCTTCAGTGACTGTTTGCTTTTGATGACACTAATGGATTTTTTTTTTTTTCTGAATTACAGAGTGCGGAGTAGGGTCCAAGTTGAGCTCGTAGAGCTCTTGACTCTTGTGTCTCCAGAGAGGACTGGAACAAGTTGTAGGTCTAAGAAGCTGCACAGTTTGTCCCCAGCCTCCAGCACCAGACTGGTCACTTGGCAGTGCCCTGTAAAACTGTTGACTCAGCGGAGATGTGCCGTAGAGCCGTTTGGCCCAGATCCAGCCTAGCACAAAGTTCTCTCATCTGAGGCCCCTTCTTCCATGGCCCCAGGGTGAAATTAGCTGGAGGAGGGGTTCATATGGGAAAGATCCCCCTTTGGAGGCCTGCCCCATCACAGTCACATCTGGTCCCTGGTTGGCACTGTCTGCAGAGAACTGATTGACTGAATTGGCCTAGGATCTCCTCCTGGTGTTGCCTGGTGCGATCTGTCTCCCAGGACTCCCTCTCTGCTTTTCCACCAGTGCTGCATTTGCTGACATACAGAAAGTATCCATGCTCGGACAGCAAGGGACAGCCAACAATCTCCTGTTCTCCAGCCATTTTTAATCTCAAAATGGAGAAATCTTTTCTTCTGAGGCATGTGGCTCTTTCTGCTCCAGATAATGTCATGCTAAAGTAGTCAGGAGTCATGGGGATAGGCACAGTACCAAGAGAGAAGAAGCTGGGACAGTGAAACAGTAGCTTAAGATTCTTTGCTTGGTCAACCTCAGATGTTCAAAAGCCATGAGTCAGCTCACCAAAAATCAGGAGATTGGCTTGAAAATCCTGAGGTTATTTAATATTTGCCAATGTGGTCTTCCTCTTACTTCCTGCTGATTTCTAAATCTTTAAGGTGCACAGCTGTGAAGCTTTCTCCACTGGCGTGAGGCTAGAAACTTGCTTTTTGCTTTCAAATGAAGGGTAAAATCGGCACACTTTAAAGATGACTGTATTACCATGAAATCCACAACAAAATCATGACAGCTGTCAACTCTGCCCTTCTGGGCCTGGGCTTCAGTCACCTCCCAGTCTAGAGTGTGAGGATTAAACCCTCTAGGCTAGTGGTGATCTGCAGAGTTTCTTATGCAGCCTCAGAAGCGCCCTGTGCTGACTACTGGCCAGAAGGTTCATTATTAGATGGCGCCTGGTTTTTTCTCAAGATATGGAGATGCTTCCCGTCGTCAGACATCTGGCTGGCACTGCAGTGGGGCAGGGAAAAGCTATGGTTGCATCTCTTAAATGTGAAACCTACAAACGGGTTATGTGACTGGGGTGCTGGGATTTGAGCTTACCAGAGTGATCACAGTCATGTCACCAGGTCTGCGTGTTCCTCTGTCTCGTGCATCCACCTGCTCTTTCACCATATACAGAATATGGACCCTTTGCTTTCTTTTGGCCCCTGACTCCTACCCTGATCTCTGACTGCAGGCACATGTGTCACAATACAAATGAAAACCAGAATGATAGCCCTCAACACACTTACATAAGGGAAGAAGCCATCGTGACAGAGGAGAGCAGCTTTAACTATTAGAAAACCCAGAGAGGTTGTGTGACCTCACCTAAGCAATGACCTGCAGCTATCTGAGAACAAGCTGCTGTTAACACATTGACAGCTCTCTTCTGAGCATCGGACCCTTCCCACCTGCAACTGGGGAGACCCGGGCAATTCATTGCAATTTTCAGTTTTTTGTCCTGTCACAAAACTTGGCCAACTTCATACCAGTTTCCCACCCCTCCTCTTACACTTCTGCCCCAAGCTCTTCAAGCCCAGAGCAGCTCAGGAGCTGAGCGGTGTCAGGAGTGTAGACCTGAGCTGGTGATGGGCTGCAGGTCTGAAGATCTTCTGCAGATGGGAAAGTAGTACCTGACAGCTGAACGCCTGGCTCTCTCTCAATCTGGTGGAGAAAAGGTGCCGCTCCTTTCTTACAGGGACATTGAACCTTCCCAGATGTGCATGTCTGGCCTTGCTAGTTGTCCCCAGCAGGCCCAAAGGGAGCACGCCAAAAGGTGTGTTCATTGAAGATGTGCTGCTGTCGTGTTCTCTTTCTGCGTTCTGTCCAGAGCCCATCACCTAGCAAAAGAGTGGGGGTGATGCCCTCCCCAAACAGTGTTTCACTCTGGGGTGAATTGAGGGTAGACAGTGCCTCTCTCTGAATCATGCTGCACCAGCCACTGTCAGAGACACACAGAGGATACACAGTTTGTGCACTCACTCACTCACACACACACACACACACACACACACACACACTCTCTCTCTCTCTCTCTCTCTCTCTCAGTGGTCATAATATACACACTTAGGCACATATTCATGCACACAGCATAACTGCAGTATACAAAGATGCATGCACAGAAGTCACAATGCACACAGGCACAAATCTTTGCACATACGATACACAATTAAATAGTCTTCCTAAACCCCCACAGAATTTTCCCTGCTTGCAAACCAGACCTGGTTAAAACATTTGCCTCCATCAAGGCACACTGGGAAGGCCTCTTTCCACCGCTTGGCAAGTCTGGTGTGACTGCTGGCACCCACCTGTTTTTTATCAGGCCACGTCCCCACTAACTTCGCCATTAAAAAACCTTTCAGCAACACAGCCCTGAGCACAGGCCAGAATCACACCCATCTGCCAGGCTAGCTACAATGGGGCTGGCTATAAATAGATCGCAGTAAATCCTAGCAGCATGCTCCTTTTGGAGACACTGGGGACTCCAGTGTTTCTGAAAGCAAAATGCCTCCCTGAGGATGACGAGGGTAAGAATAAATTCATAGCCTTGTTCCCTGTGGGGGTGTGAAACACATCTGCCTAGATAGCTGGTAGCAGAACCTCCATTCACCCTGTTCTGTGATTTGCTGGGTGTGCCACCAACATGGCAGGTGGCAGGGATGCTGATCCAGGTTTAATGCTGCAGGCAGTGGCCACCTCCCCTTGCACCAGGGCCCCTTTGATGAAAGGATAACAATAATTCTGTGAGCAAACACAACTGTTTCAAATTCTGCAGAACTGGGTGCATTCTCCTAAGAATATGAAAAGAGTTTGTGCAAGAGCTCACTCCTCTATTAATGTTGATTATTTTTCTAAATTTTGGACCACTTGGGAGGCTCAGAACAATGGAAAGAAGCTCATGTTGTGCCATTAGTTTCGAAAGGTGAACAAGAGACAACTGTAACTATAGCTGGTTAGTCTGACCCCAGTCCCATAAACAGTCCTGGCAAGGGCAATAGGAGGTGTGTAGGGAGTTTCAGTGAAGATGTGAAGGGTGGTGCCATTAATGGTGATCAACATGGCTTTATGGAAAACAGGGCATGGCAAAAATACTGGATGCAGTTTTTGATGAGGTCACCCCATTGTCTGAGGAGAATATTGGCACTGATATTGTAGATCTTGGCTTGTGAAAGGAGCATGACTCATTCCCATACAGCTTTTGTGTCAAAGAATTGGGAACATCCAAGCCTGATGTAGCCATCTTAATGGATTGAAAACTGGCTATGAGGTCACACACGGTAACTGTGAAGTGGCTGGCAGGGGCTTTAATGGTGTCCCACATCAGTCCATTCTGGGCCCATTGCTAACCAATATCGTCATCAAAGATTAAGAAAGCCATTGGTCTTCCCTGGGATACATCAACTCATGTAGCTATTTCCCCAATTTTACAACAGGCTACATAAAACTCTAATGAAGTCAGTAAAAAGTAAAATTTTATTGAGAAAGTCTTTATTTTACCACTCTCTATGTTATACTCTGAAATATAAGTACAGTATTTATATTCCAATCAATTTATTCTATAAATTATATGGTGAAAAATAAAATTTACAAAAAAAACCCCTAATAGTTTGCTGTGACACTTGTATTTTTATGTCTGATTTTGTAAGCGCATAATTTTTAAGTGAGATAAAACTTGGAATATACAAGACAAATCCAACACCTGAAAGGGCAACCAAAGTCTAGAAAGGTTGAGAACCACTGGGATAGAAAACCAGCCTGGATCCCTGGATAAGACAGGCTCCCATCAGCGAAGTGTGGTTACTACTGCCAGATACCCCTAGTAATGGAGAAATAAAAAGGCAGAGAGGCTCAAAAGGGCCAGTGGCCATGGGACTCTCACTGTGCGGTTTTGACTGAGGACTCAGTGTGAGCCTGGGGTGGCGAGCTGGGATACAGCGTCTTTGAGAGCTGTGGCGGGAGTTGTAATTAGGGGATAAAGACAATTATGACCTGGTGACCTTGGAGTGAGATTGTGGTAGGGCCCAGCCAAGAGGATGAAATAGTCACCTCCCCTCCCTCCACCCTGACTGGCTGGCTCTGGTCCACCATTGCAATTGCCCAATGAAAATCCATCAGAACTAAGCAAGAAACATAACAACCGCATGAGAACTTAGGGCTGACAAGTCATGTAGTCAGCGAGGAAGAAGAACCATCCATTGTCCTTGGTCCTAGTTGGCATTTGTTATCCAGTTTTCTATGTAGCTAGCTGTTCCTGAAACTCACCCTCATTTCTATATGAATCTTCCTTCTGTGACTTGCCTTTGGTTTGCCTATAATGGTGAGTAGAACAGCAACTGTAGACTAAGCAAGAATGAGTGAACCATAGTGCACTGTTCCTGTGGGACCAAAGGGTCTGGGATTTCTCTGGATGGCCAGTGGTTAGGGTTGGATACCACACAGGAACACACTGAAGGAACTTGGAGAGTGCTATGCATCTATAGCCAACTGGTCCAGCCTGCCCAGCCTGAAGGAGAGGGCTAAAGGTATGAGAGTGAGGTGATAGCTCACACATGAGGAGATACCAACAAGGTACCTCACAGTCATGTGTGCCCAACTTGCTGAGTGGCCCTTGCATCACAATGCTAGCTGTGAGGGGACACCTGTCACAATGCTAGCTGAGCAGGACGTGCTCATCACAGATCTGGTTGTTAGAGGAACGCCATTCATAGGTCCAGGTGTATCTGGTATGCCTGTCTCTCAGGGATGGGCACCCATGTGACAGAACATCTGCAAAACAACAGAGACGCTGCTCCAGTGCCAGCTCTGGGAGCAGAGCAGGAGGATGGATTTCATTTGAATAGGGTGGGAAACCGACTTCTAGGAGGGTGGTTAGCTCAACTGGTTAGGAGAGCTTTAAACTTGAAATAGGGAAAGGTAGTTGAAAGGTGGCCAGGTAATCTCCACTCCCAATTTTAGCACTGACAGGGAGACAATGAAATAAAAAAAGACACAGAGGTGGGGAGCAGAATGCTTTTAATGAAATAAATAAAACTAGGAACTCTGTGATTATGGGGGACTTTAACTCCAGATATGGACTGGAGGACATGTGCTAGTAGGCATAACTGAGATCAGATTTAACTGGATCTGATAGCTGATAAATTTGTTCACCAAATTTACTGAACCAACAAAATGGGTGCCAGCTTAGATTTGGTACTGGTGAGTAGCGAGGACCTCATGCAAGAACTGGTGGAAGGTGACACCAAGCTCCAAAGGGGGCAGCCATGTTAGTCTAGTCCAGCAAAACAAACAAGGATTCTGGCAGCACTTCTAAAAACTAACAAACATATTTATTTATGTAACTTGTTTTGGTTGTAGGTGACTCCTTTGGTTCTAGTGACTATACGCTTATTCAGGTTAAACTAAATGGAAGAATAAACAACTATAGACCTGCAACCTGGGTTCTGTGACTTCAGAAGGACCAACTTTATGAAAAAGTAATGGAATTATGTGTGGGAAGTGGATTGGACTGGAGAACTCATGGAGGAGGCTTGGAATCACTTCAAGTTAAAGTTGCAGGAACTACCTGAAGCCTGCATCCCCTGGGAGCAGAAGAAATATCACAGGCAAGAGTTGTAGACCAAGCTAGATGAGTAAGCATCTCAGACGGATGATTAAGGGAAAGCAGAAAGTCTACAATTAGTGGAATATCGCAGGGATCAGCAAGGAAATCTACCTCTTGAAGGTCAGAACAGGGAGAGATAAAGAGAAAAAAGCCAAAAGCCAAGTAGAGTTGGTCCTTGTAAAGAAAATTACAACCAATAGTAAAAGGCTTTATAACCATATAAATGGAAGAAAATGAAGAAAGAAAAAGTGCGAACACTAAACACTGAGGGTGGGGTGGAGGTTAAGGATAATCTGGCAACGGCTGAATATCTAAACAAATATTTTACCTGTGTTTAAATGAGGGTATGATTTGCTAATGACTAGTGATTGGATGGCTAAGGGGGATGAGGATATGGAGGTTTAAGTTACCACATCTGAGACAGATCCTAACTCAAAGGATGCGTCTACACTTAGGGGAGAATTCAAATTGACTGTCATCAATTGGACATACCCACTTTCATCAATTCGAACTGAGGCACTCCTCAATTTGAACTGAGGACTTTGAATTGATCCAGAGTGGCCATGTCAATTTGAACTCACTGAGTTTGAACTGACAAGGGATGAACTTCCTCCCAGGATGCCATGCATCCCTTTAACACCAGGGGCAGCAGCCCCAAAGGTGCATCCCCCACCCCTCCCCAGCCACGGATACAAGGGAGTTAGATCTCCTGGGGCAGAAAGTTTATTCTTCCTCTGTCTTTCAGCTATGGGTAGCCAATAACCAGGCCCTGGTAGCCAGATATATGATGGACGTGTGGGAGTCCATGAATAAATGTAGACACCTACTCCCGCAGGAGAATAGGGAAAACTATGATGCCTTCCTAGAGGAGGTCAAGATAGCATCCCAAGACCTCCTGTTATCCACTCGGGACTCTGTAGATACGACTTCCAGGACCATGGCCTCAGCTGTGACCCTTCGACAGGCAGCCTGGCTCAGGGAGGCGAGGGTGTCTCCAGCTTTTTACCAGGTTTTACCAGCTTTTTACCTGCCCTTTGAAGGTGATTCTCTCTTTGTGGCCCAGATGTATGTCATGTTTCTTAGTGCTCCGGACCCCTGGTGGCAGGTAATGTATTTGGGCCTGCTGCCTTTGTGGTCTTTTGTCCGACCCCTTAGTCCATAAGGGCTGCCCAGCACCTTTCCTATGCTTTCCAAAAGCTGCTCCACTAGGTGTTTTGACATTTCAAACTTTCTTTCCTCTTAGTGGTTGGGCCTCTGGCCCTATTGTCTAGTGGGGTTGCCGGCTATTCCCCATTTTTGGGGATGGCACTATCTGCCATTTAAAGGACTTGGAGGAAAGTACCCGCCCTGCAGGGGGAAGGGAGTCACCCTGGCATAAGAATCCAACACAGGGTACTGCCTTCCTCCCTCTAGAATCACCCGGTGGGTCTACCGGGATCCGTAATGATCCCTATTGGCGGGGGCCGGCCCCCCTCCCACTTTTCCACGGTCAACTCTTCTGCGGGGTTAGGGCTGGAGGAACCATTCCCTCTCCCTCTCCCTCTCCCTCTCCCTCTCCCTCTCTCTCTCTGTCTCCTACCCCATAAGAAAACACATGGTTAGCTTATATCCACAAGGGCTGTAAAACTGGATTCCCTGCACCCCACAAATGACCGTATGTCTCCCATTGGTTTCTAAGCTACCCTCCCTTTCCTGGGAAGGTGCTTTCCTTTCAAAGTTATGTGGAACTTTTTTTTCTCAGGGTGATTCCCTTCATGTTGCCCCTGTGAAGGTTGTTCCTCTCCCATTTGGGATGCCCTTTTTTTTCTCCCATGCAGCTCACATCATTTAATGGCCTCCTTGTCCTTAAGGTGCTCGTGGTGCTGCAGTAACCCTGGCTGCTGCCCTTTCCTCTCTGGGTACCTACTGGAGGGGGTAACCGATATTCTACTAGACTCTGCCACCTTTCTTGAGTCTTTCCTCAGGGCTGGAGTTTCACCATCATGACACAGTCACCCCAGTCACATGCAATGTTGGCTCACGTAAGCCTCCCATGTCAGGGAGTCATGACTTTTGCCAATGGTCTCCTTTCCTACTTCCTTCCCTAGCAGCTTTGCCCCGATAAAAATAATAATAAAAAAAAAAAGTGAAGAGGGGGGACGAGGGTGCATTTACCATGGTGACATGTCTTCACTTCTTCTTCAACTAATGGGGCTAACCTCCCCTTGTCCCTTGTACCTGGACCCTTAAGGTCTTCTTCCCTCCCTCACTGGGGTGGAGAGTCAACCTCTCACACCAAGGGTCCCAGACTCGGCTCACCACCAGGGCTGGTGCATTAGCCAGGGGGCTGCACCATTGAACCTTTTGCATATAATGATGTTGCAATACTGGTAATGATTGTGTCACTCTGGACTGCAGGAAATGGCTTTGGGGCTGCATGAGGCCCATGGGCCCCATGTCCTAGACCCTGTTGTACATGGTGGCACCTTAATTTTGTGGTTCCAAGTTCCTTGCCTTGGCACCTGTGGCAAACTGCACCTAACCGTGTGCATCTAATAAGGTACCCTTGATTTCATATGCCAGTCTAGGTCAGCTGTCGAGTTGTCGTGTCTTCATAGGTGGTTGCCCATCACTCAATGACTCCTTGCGATTTGCCTTGGCGGACTAGCAAAGGTCCGATTTCCTCTCTCCCTTCTTTTCCCTCTTGCTTCTTCCAGCTTCAGATATTCGCCACTAGCGGACCGAGTTTTCTCTGGGGTTACACTAGTTCCCCATCGCCAGCTAATGCACATTATACACTTAAGGCCAGAGAATGTCTGCAGCTCATTTGCCTTGGCAGGAGCGTGCCACTATCTGCTCAGGTTCACATTTGAAGACGCCTGCCAGTTCATGATTTGGGAATTGCATCTACATCCTGATGTCTTATGATAAGTGGCATTATGATGTCATTGCTCCTTGTGTCTGCAGGTCAGGGAGCACTTGAGTGATGTAGGCCTCACCCTCGTCCTTAGGTCAGTCTGCTCTTCCAGCACGTTTTTCCTTACCTAGGTAACGGTCCTTATACTAATTCTTTAGGTACTCCTTATGGACCTCTGTAACCTGGGTCGCTGGCCCTTGTGGGAGTAGCAGTGCTCAAGGCAGGAAAGAACCAACTCCACCCACCATCCATCAGCACGGCTAGCAGTCACCTATTACTGAATGTATCCGAGCAGAGCTCAAAGAAGAATGGTGGGCTACTTACCAGTAACTGTCCTTCGAGATGGGCTGCTCGGTTTCATTCAGAACCCTCCCACCATCCCCGCAACTCAGAGTTGGTGACTTTTAGGGACTGAGGAGGGGCCAGGCAGCGGCCACATATATAGCCACAGGGTGTCGAGGGGGGGGGGGGGTGGCCGCCAGCCCCTTCCTGACACACTAGGGCAAAAGGTTTCCAACCAATTGTGCTCTGCGGCACAGATACACCTATTACTGAATGAATCCGAGCAGCCTATCCCAAAAGAGGAGAGTTACTGGTAAGTAACCCACTGATTTGTGTGGTGTGACTGCAGAATTGCTAACATAGTTCCTATCTTCAAAAGGAGACAAAAAAAAAAAAAAAAGTGATCTGGGTAACTACAGGCCTGTTGGTTTGACCTTGATAGTATAGAAGGTCTTGGAAAGTATTTTGAAAGAAAAGATACTTAAGGGTACCAAGGGTAAGGGCAACTGGGATAAAATAGAACATGACTTTAAAAAAGGAAAATCATGCCAAACCAACCCGATCTCCTTTTTTCAGGAGATAACTTTTTTTTTTGTTTGTTTGTTTTTTAACAAAAGGAATGCAGTATCTAAATTACCTGCATTAACAGCAAAGTATTTGATAAAGTTCACATGAGGAATTATTAGCTAT
>ML682103.1:0-23900 GCA_007922195.1 Podocnemis expansa
TAATCCTGTGATGACAGTTCACTGCATTTAATCCCTCCTTCCTATACCTTTTCTGTTCCATTTCCAGAAATCTGAGAAAATGGGATTTTCTCTCCTGAAAGTTCATGCAAGAAATAAAATGTATCTTTAAAAGTGCCACAGGATTCCTTTTAACTTGCAGTAAATTATTAACTAACTTACTGTGAAAATAATACTTGTAAACTAAGTATTTCCCCACCATACTGTTTAAATCAGAAAAGCAGGATAGTAAGGGAAACAGTGAATTCACGCTACTGTGTCTCAGTTGGGTAATGCTGATAACCCTCTGGCTCTTCAGCACTGAGGTCTGAGTATCGCTGCTATAGATGCTTCTGTTCCCTTTAGAAATGTAAGATTATAACCTATTTGTGCATATATGTTTACCTGCATTATCTTTACACATAACCCTTGTCTTTTTAATAAATGATCTTGTAAGAAGACTGATGAAAGCTCTGTCTTTGGTTCAAGAGCTAAGGTGCAGTTGACCTTGGGTAAGTGGTGGGAGCTTTGAGAACAGGAGTAACCAGGATATTGCTGTGATTCTGGGTGGGAGGGGCCATCTATCACAAACGCAGACTTATGGAGGTGGCAAGATAGATCAAAGTACCCCAGGGGCCTCACGGCCTCCATGTTACAGTGTCTGAGGAGTTTTGTTAGTGACATCTTGTTTGTTAGTGACATCCTGGACATTTTGTTAGTGACATCAGTCTAGAAACCTCAACCAGTTTGTGTATGTGCCCTGGTTTGCAGCAGTCTGTCCCAAGGGCGGCACGTCACCATCTCAAGACACTGCAGGCAGCCCTGTAGCAGGGCCTTGGCTTTAATTCTTGAGCTTACTAATGTGAGTAGCTGAGCCCGTGCAGAAAAGGGATCTTTGAGCAAGGTATATGTGACCCAGCGACCCTTCGCTGCCAACTGGCAGAGGGCACAGGAGATGCTGAGGGTTTTACAGGGATCCCCTTGGTCTGACAGCTACATAATAGTTCACCCAAGTGTGGCAGGTGAGGTCCATACCAAGAGCCAGTGGTCACTGCAGGATGCCTGAAGGGACTGATACTGAAAACTCTGCCCTTAAGTTGTGGCAGGTCACTAGAAGGTGATGAACCTCAGGCAGGCAGATGGTAACAGGTTATCTCCCTTTCTGGCCTTCTGTGTACTGGATGCCTATTTGTGTACTCAACCAACTGCAAATTGAGAGATTACAAAATCCAGATTCCAAAGAGGCAGCCGTGTTAGTCTAGTCCAGCAAAATCTGTTAGTCTTTAAGTGCCATGGGACTCCTTGCATTTTTCGCAAAATCCAGAAAAGAGGAAATGGACAGGAAGAAACAAATGGCAGGGGTGTTGTGCTTTAAGAATAAAGATAAAGACTGGCCTAGTCTGCCTTGTAACACAGAGAAACACTGGATTCTTCACCAACTGAGGGAACTGATAACACCCAGCTCATGAAAAAGGGTCACAGTCCACCTGGCTCTAGAGCACGGGGTTAGGTGATGAGCAGTAGCTGGTTAGACAGGAGGAAAAGCTAAATGTTAAAGCTCTAGAACACATTATGGTTTTATTATACATGTAACCATTTGTTTCCAATACATCTACTTGGGTCTCTGCTTTGTTAAACTGACATGGATTTCACTAGGAACATGTGTCAACACTGTGGTAAAGGGAGCAGTGAGCTGCAGTGGAGCTGGTACGCATAGAGGAGTGGGCTTTTGCTGTTCACTTTGAAGCACCATCCCAGAAGCTTCACAGAGTAGTAACTGACTGCAGATTTAGGATGGATGAACTACAGCCCAGTAGGAAGGCCTGAGGGGAGGAGCTGGGATGGTGAAGCATACCTGTGCTTCTGGGTTCTGCGCTGCCTTAAGCCACAATCCAGCCGCATGAGACTAAAAGTAGTATTTCATGTTACAGAGATGCACATGGATCATCACCATCACTGTTAGATCACGGCAGCTTCTTTCTGGCAGATCTATTTGAACTAAGCACCACACATCTCAGACCCAATGGCTGCCTTTTATCCAACCACAGCTGGTCCCTTCAGCAGAGCCTGTGACTAAGAAGCTGCAGAATTGAAGAGTGAGTCAGTGTCACTGATTCCTTTGGAGAAAGAGAGGCCTGCAGGTGACATCTTTCCTCCCCCTCATTGATGAGAAGCTGAGCTCTGGTGGTGCCCTTTGTAACCTTTCTGCAGAGCTTTGGGTGAGAAGACCGCTCCGCATCTGAGATGAGTTGTGGATGTTTCACAAGGAAGAAAGTAGGCTGAATTGCAAAGAGTCGATGCCCTGGTACTTGTCAGTGCCCACCTTGGGCTCCTGTATTTAAAGGAATGTCAGAGAGCTTGTCTATGCTATGAAATTACATCAAATTCATTTAGCTCAAGATGCAGTCACCAAAGCAATTAAGTGGGCTGTTGATGTCTACGCTACCTCCCTTCTACCAAAGCTGCGTCCTCACCAAGAGCACACGCACTTTACTTTTGTTATTTTACTTGAAGGAGCTGTTTGTGGGTCCTGAAGGTAAGAACTGAAATCACTAAGAAATAAGATTCTCTACAAAAGCTGAAATTGCTGAAGAGTGACCAGCAGGTGGAGTGGCTGGAGCCAGGAGAGGGTGTAAGTGATGAGAGGGTGAACAGTGAGTGGAGCCGGCAGATGGAGCCACGAGAGTGAGTGACCAGTGGGTGGAGCCAGCGAACAGCAGATAGAAACAGCGGAGGGCTGGAGGCTGCGAGTAACCAGCAGGCAGAGTGGGCAGAGCCAGCAGAAGGCCGAAGGGCATGAGTGACTAGCAGGTGGTGCTGATGGACGGCTGGCATGAGGGACATTCTCTACATATACTGGGGCCGAAGTGAGTGCTGTATTGGGTTTTGTGGGAATCATGTCTTGCACTGATTCTTGATATTGTTTCTATACGCTCTTTATTGCTGCCATTGGAAGTTCTATATACTACATTCAAACTCATGCTTGCAAGTTGGGAAGCATTACCCCTCTCGCGTGCCTGGGGAACAGTGCATAATTTCCCTGGAGACTGGGTGAGGGCTTGAGCCGGTTGGTGGTGTAACATTATTTGGAAACCCCCAGCTATAAAACTTGACCCTTGCCCTGCCATCTCACTCTGGCAGAAGGGTTACATATTCAATAGCCTCAATTTACCAAGTATCAGTTATGCCTGCTATAGCAAGAAAGAGGTATTTCTAATTTGAAAGAGTTTTTTTCCTTATTGTATTCAGATATGTAATCAAGAACCAAAATTTTTCAAAGAGGTCTTCTAAAACAAGTGTGTAAAGATATCTTCTGTAGATGTTTGTGAGCACAGGGCTTGTCTGACATGTGCCTCTTGCTGATGTTTTTGCTGAATACCTGAAGTGCACACCTGTTTGGTGACCTGTGCTCTAGCTCTGTTTTTCTAATGTGGCAGCCATCCTGCCAAGCCCCTGTGCTAGGCTCACTCAGCAGATAAGACAAATTTATGCGTATGCTCTCCTTAGACTTTATGTAGACGTATAAATTGAGAAGGAGTTGTAAAGATCTGGTCCAGTGTCCCACTGTGACCCCTGATTCCTGCGCCTGAACCCCAATTCACCCCGCTTAGCCAGGTAACCACTCATTCCTGAGTCTGTCCACAGCAGCCTCTCACATGTCATTGGCCCCAAGCAGTGGGTGCGTGCCCTCTGGCTACTCAAGGGATGGTCCCCAAGTGAGCAACCCAAGCCCCATATACTACAATGGGAGTCGCAGAGAAACAAAAAGATAAAACACACATACTAAACTTATAACACTAGTACAAATATGTTCGTCTCACCCTGCAAGTCCAGCCATGATGGTTTGTAGTTATTCTCTTCCTCTTTCAAAGAAGGGCCCAGTCCATATTGTAGATGTTTCAAGATGGAGTTTCCCAGGCAAAAAGCCTCAAGCTCTTTCCCCTGTTTCTCTTTGTTTCTAATCCCCTTCCAACCCCTCCTTTTCTGGGCAGAGTTGATTTCTCCCCCTGCCTACCCCCTCTCAGCCAGAGAGCTCAATCTGCATAGTCTGTGTTACTTCCTCCACTCCACCTACTGCTTGCTCACAGCTTTGGTTGTTTATGTGACCCTTTTGCCAGGGCAAGATGGCAGAGCAAGGGCTGGGTTCTATATCTAGGGGCTTCCAAATAATGCTACAGCACCAGCTGGCCCAAGCCCCCACCCAATCTTCTGGGAAATCATGCACTATTCCCTGGGCACCCTAAAGGGGTAATGCTTCCACTCTCACAAGAATGAGTCTGGGTGTAGTATACAGGACGTTTAATAGTGGTATAAAAGAATGCATAGACATGAGAGCAAAACCAGCACTGTTCTGGAGACTCAGAGTAGAACAGGAGTCTCGCAAAACCCAGTACAGCACTTACTCCACTCCAGAGTATGTAGAGAAGGTCCCTCATGCCAGCTGTCCACTAGCACCACCCACTGGTCACTCAGTCTCTCCAGTCCTCTGCTAGCTACTCACACCATCCACCAGCTCTACCTAGTGCTCACTCATGCCCTCCAGCCCTCCACTAGCTGCTTGCACCATCCATCAGCTCCACCCACTGGTCACTCACACTCTTCAGCCCTCTGCTGGCTCCACCCAGTGATCACTCTTCAGTGATATCAGCTCTAAGAGAAGGCTTCAGTTCTATATCATATCATATCATAGGGCTGGAAGGGACCTCATGAGACCTTCTGCATGTTAAGCAGAGGTGCTAGTGATTTCAGGTCCTGACTTCAGACAACTCCTCCCATCAAAATAACAAAGGAAGATTCTACAAGGAACCAATTCAAATCTGTTTTTTAACAATGGGACAGAAGAGCTATCACTTCAAGCATCAGCTTATTGACAAAGCTAATGATCCCTCACCTCCTTCTCTATCTTTATCAGCCTGAAAATACAGGGTTGGTTCCACTATCAAGTTCTTTGCTACTGATGGTGACTTTTCCACCAACTAAACCAAATTGAGTTTATACAATCAAAAGGGTAGCAGACTATAAAAAGACTATTTCATTTTCCTCTTCAGTAAAATTGCAGATATTGACGGATTTATGATCAAATCAATGCTCATACAATTTGCCATCATGCCCTGCACCCACACAGTGAGGCTGTGCTAATACCTAATTGTGCTCATGCAAATACAAAACCCATGCAGATTAGTTGCCCCTCTTCCACTGTTAGGCACAAGCAGTGCCCAGCTGCTAGACGTGTCTTACATCTACATGCTCCTGGCAAAGTATTCTGTCTGTCTCCTACGCTCCTGAGCCATGCAAAACATGTTACACATCTGTGCACATACATGATGCTGCAGGCAACATGATATAACTATATGGTGGAGTATTCAAAAGGAAACCCAGCATGGCCTAACTGGCATCAAATCATACAATCACAGTGCATAAGGAAACAGAAAAAGCATATGGATTATAGCACTAGAGGTGTATGAATGTGCAGCCTGTGACAGGAGTGACTTTAAAAAAACTTTCTGGAATTAAGTCCCCTGTAGCTCTCCCAGCGTAGTAGAGAGGATTTCTGGCTTTTGGTATTAGGGTGCCTATGCCAAGCCAACATAGGAAACCCAGCTCACCATCCCCCTGAAACATAAACTCCTGTAAGTGGGAAAACAACTTCTCTTGCATCACATTGTGTTTTTGCAAGCAGGGCAGGTGGCTCATACCATCTGGGCTACTGTTGTATCCTCTGCCCTCCCATGTGGAGAGTTTGTGCCCCCCTTCCAGGGGCTGGCAGCCCTCATCCCTGGGCTAAACTGCAGCTTCTAGCCCCCTACACCATCTGATATTGCAGCTCCCCTTTTTCCTTCTCTTACTTCCAACTGCCCAATCGCCTGCTCACACTCTCCCCATCCCCAGTTTGCCTCTCTTTAACATCTCTAAAGAGCAGGTGGCACCAAAGCTGATGCCCACTGAAGGCAGAGTCAGGGCAGCACAACAGTAGAAAAGCAACAGGAAATTCTACCTTAACTACGATTTTAGGCTGCTGTGAATTTACCATATTGCCATAGGACCAAAGCCCTGGTCTTGCAGAATCAGTATCTCAGGTGCACACTGATATCCCTGTGAAGCACCACTGACCCTCCACCCAAACAAAAGAGGGAGAATGCAGGATGAGGGTCTTAGTGGCACATTTTTCACAAAAAACCTCCAGGGTTCAGGGTTGACATGAACAACATGGGCTCCTTCCTACTAGCAAACAGGGAGAATTGGTTCCAGCAAGGGAAACACCCAGCTGGTGCTGCAGGGGGAGCATATGGTGAATTAACTCAGGAAACTGAAACTGAATCAGCAGACAGGCTGTACCCTGCCCAGAGGAAGCCATGGCTTCAGAGAATCCTGTAGCAAGTCTTCAGGAGGAAGCTACTTGTCCCATCTGTCTGGATTATTTCAGAGAACCTGTCATTCTGGATTGTGGGCACAATTTCTGCCGAGCCTGCATCACTGGGTGCTGGGCGGATTCTGATGTGGGAGTCTCCTGCCCCCAGTGCAGAGAAACTGTGCAACAGAGAAACCTCAGGCCAAACAGGCAGCTAGTGAATGTGGTAGAACTAGTCAAACAGCTGAGTGTCCAGGCATCAAAGGGAGAAGCAGAGGAGAAGATGTGTGTGAAACACCAGGAGGCTCTGAAACTGTTCTGTGAAGAGGACCAAGCCCCCATCTGTGTGGTTTGTGACAGATCTCGGGCTCACAGAGCTCACACTGTGGTTCCCATAGAGGAAGCTGCCCAGGAGTACAAGGTACGGAGTTGTTGCCCAGTCTAATGACTGATAACTTGGGGTTTTAATTACAGGTTAATGTCATTACAAGTTGCCAAACACAGGTGTAACTGCGTCATTCAGCTGAGTAGCGCCTTTTTTTCCATCGGAGATGTTACACAAATTAATGATAGTCCAGTCTGGCAGAAAAGGCAACCGATGAATATTTTAAATTTGTCTGATGTGGGAAAGTTTTCCCTTAGGAGCTGAATTCTTTCCAAACCTAGTTCCGGCAAGTGAAATTAGGCCACTTTCTACAGACTGCAAATTGTTAAATGACCAGTGAGGTTTAATCATAAAAGCTGCAGGCCAGTGTGAGAGGGTTTCCTTCAGACTGGAGAAGGGGTTATCACAGTGTTTACTATTGTTGTTTGTATCCCAGCAGATTTTACAGACCCTGACCCTGCACAACACAGTGAGGGAGAGAGTCCCAGCCTGCAACCATTTACAGTCTACTCTAGACAAAAGGTGGGAGGGGAAATGGGAACAGTGTGGGGAAGTGATTCGTTCAAGGTCATTCAGCATAGCAGTGGCAGAGCACAGTATAAAGACCCTGCACTAGGTAATCCTTACACACACACGCACATGTGCACACGTGCCCATGCACCCTGCCCCGCAGCACTGAGCAGTGTGGTAATGTGGCCAGTAAGAGGAGAAGATTCCTGGATAAAGAGTCCAGGCTCAGAAAAGAGATGGGGTTTCCCTCTGGGATTCTGACTTCTGGGGTTGTTCCAGGAGCCTCAGATGGCAGCCTGCATCAGAGATCACTGTGCTGAACACTGCACAGACCCCAACACCCTGAGATCACACAAAAAAGGGCTCCAAGCAGGGCTGGGCCTTGCCAACTACCATTAGGATTAGAATGGGCTGCAGCAAAATTAGCCCTCAGATAGTGCTGACCTGTGTCAGTCTGAACTACTTATTGTGTGCATGGGCAAGGACCAGCCAAACTGGTTCCACTAGTCCCACCATGCATCCTTTGGAAATACCTAGAATCCACTGCTTCTGGGACCTTTGTGAGGGACTGTGGGGTAGCTGCCCAGAGAGCGTTGCCATGGAAGGGTTTACGACAGCACTAGGGTAGATCCCAGCTGTTCTTAACATAGATCTAGAGGTTTCTTTTGGGGTAGATGAAAAAGGCGCTTGTCTAGGGCCCCAAGCAGTAAGGGGCCTTCTCCCACGTGCCAGAGCCCCAATTCCCATCACCCCTTATCCACCCATGCACAAGCTCCCCAACCCCTGGTCCATGCGCCATATCCCTGACTCCTAGGGCCCCTATCCCCTACCTGGACAAAGCTGCAGGGGCATCCCAACGAATTGCTCCCTGGCCAGGCTGCTCCCTCCCTGAGCATGCATCTGAGCATGCTCAGGGTGGGAGATTTGAAAACTGCCAGCCTGGCCTTAGTGGCTGCACTGTGCGCAGCAGCCATGGCACGGCAGGACATGCATTCCACCCTAGTTTTTGGAGTCCCGGAACACTGGCCCCTCAAATTTGTGAACTGTTCAGGGCATTCCAGCCTACTTTAACCCCTGTTTACCCATCTAGTATATCTAGGAGGACTGACAATTATGTTTTGGGTGGATAAACAGCCCCTATAAATAGACAGTCAACCCTAAAAATAAACCAGCAAATCATTTGTCATTTTCAGGAAAAAATTCAGGCCAATTTGAAGCTTCTGAGGAAAGAGAGGGAAAAGCTGCTGGGACTGAAAGTGACTGGAGAGAAGAGAAGCCAGGAGTATCTGGTAGGTGCCCAGTGTCTTTCGTGTGCTGGGCCGTGCAGGTGGGAGGTTTGTTTACTGGGAGATTCTCCTGTGGCTTTGGTGAATGTGAGCTCTTTGTGTGTGTGTGTATGTGTGTTTGAAAGACAAATATACTTTCCCTGGAGAAGGGCAACAGCATCTTCCTCACAATCTAAGATGAAATTTTATTGATGAGTTGATCCCCATACCTTGTGGCTTCCAGAAAACCTCTCTGGAACTGAACTGATGCTTTCCCCATAGTGCTGCGTGCCATTGTCTACTCTCATTTCTTGCATTCTTTTAATCAATTACATAATTTCCCCCCTAGTAATTCTGTCATGTGGTGCTGGGGAGGGCTGTAACTAGGTTGTCTGGCACCTGGGGCAAGCAGCCTGCAAGGCACCCACCCTCAGGCCCTGGGCAGCGGGGCAGGTGCATTCCCTGCCACCAGGTGAGTGTGGCCAGGGACAGGTGAGGGGAACCTTCCCTGCTGCATGGGCAGGGGCTACCTTCACTGCCACCAGGTGATTGCGGCCAGGGACTGGCGGTGGAGTGCCTTTCCCTGCCACTAGCATTTTGTGACCAGGATTGGGCAAGGCGTGCCTTTCCCTGCTGCCAGCCGATGGTGGCCAGGGCCGAGTGGAGACTGCCTTTCCCCACTGCCAGCTAGAGCATCGCAGCCAGAGGTGCGTGGGGTTGCCTTTCCCTGCCTGCTGGCAACTGCAGCCAGGGCTGGGTGGGGTGCCTTCTCTGGTGAGTGTGGCTGAGGGGCCAGGCTGGAGAGACCTCCCCCAGCCCCAGCCTGGCTCCTGGAGGAAGGTGCCTTTTGGCAAAGGCATATTCCTCTTTGGGTCCAGGTAGGCTCGGTGTCAGGCTGTGAAGAATCGTGAGTTTCCAACCCCAGTCTGGGGTCCCAGATTCTCATTGCAACCATCAGCTTAATGGAACCAGCAGGGAAGGGGCTAGTGGAAGTCGGGCCCCACAGATGATCTGTGTCTGACTGCAGCAGACATTCGGCTGCATGACTTACTCCAGAAGGAGACACAAGACATTGGCCAAACTCCTGATCCACTGCTGGACTGGAGCCTGACTTTGGCTTGACCCTGGTGTTGGTGCTGATGTGGATCTGACCTGCAGCACTGCTACCTGACTCTGACTCCACTCCTGACACTGATTCTGGCTCAGCCTTTCACTTGATCTTCCTGACTCCAGATCTGCCTCTGGCTGTAGCCCCTGACCTCCAACCCTGGCTATGATCACTGGATCTGACTGCTCACACCCTGCTCCCTACACATGTCTTACAGCTTGTAGAGAAACTCTCTCCTGTACGGCTGTATTAAAGGCCCTCAGACTCCATCCATGTTCCTGACCAGCCCTTCCTTATGCTTTATAGAAACAGACCCAAAATGAGAGACAGAAGATTGTGTCTGAATTTCAGCAACTGCAGCAGTTCCTCCAGGAACAAGAGCAACTCCTGCTGGCCCACCTGGACAAGCTGGACAAGGAGATTGTGAAGCTACAGGATGACAATGCCACTAAACTCTCTGGGGGGCTTTCCCATCTCAGCGATCTGATCACTGAGATGGAAGGGAAGTGTCAGAAGCCAGCAAGTGAATTTCTGCAGGTTAGACTGACTCAAAAGCATTCCAGATTTGCTTACAAGGCAGGGAGGGCTCCTGAATCATTAATTTTGGAGTCCAGCCTTCAGAGATCTTGGTGTAACATAGTGTGTGCGTTCCTGACATGAGAGTGACTGTTGCTCTTTGAAGAGTTACAGACACAAAGATATCAGAGAAGAGAGAGCCCCATTATCTCGGAATCCATGGGCTTGGGAACAGAGCAGGGTCCCTTTCCCCCATATTCATAAACTCCTTCCTTGGGATCCTCTGTGGGTGTCATATGGGATTGAAATTCTTTTGTTTCTCATCTCTAGGACATCAGAAGCACCTTGAAGAGGTATGTGGCTCTTTCTTGCTCCCCTCACACTTCACAGCACTGGGAAAGAGCTTGGATAGCATGTTAGCGCAGCATCTCCCCAAGGCTCTCCAGCAAAATGAATGGGGAAGATCACATTATGGATACAAATGTCTCTGGTCAACTTAATCCTGAGGTTCTCACCCTTATATAGAAGACTCTGGAGTTACCCATTCTGTGGGAAAGACTGACCTAAAGTATTTCCTAAAGATGTCACATCCCTGGGGAGATGGTTATCTCACAATTATGGAGATGGAATGGGGCTTTTTGCTGTTGGGGGGCTGGTTACCATTTGGCCCAGGGCTGTGATGATCAAAAATTTTTCCCACCTGGGGACTGTCTTTAAACCTATGTGTGGCATAAGATGGAAAGGTGGGAGGTGTTTGGTATATCAGTTTTGTTCTCAGTGGGCAGATTTTTACAACACTAATGTGTGACCCTCCTGTTCATGCCAGCATGGAGACAAAGGAGTGAATTGGCCCCCTCTGTCCCCTCCCTTCCCCTTGTGTTCCAGAACTGGTCTTTCCAGGCCAGAGCTGAAGAATAGTAATGGCAGCTTTGGGGGAAATTTGCACTGCCACGATCTGTGTTGCCTACCTCTGAGGCTGGGAGACGCAGAGAACTGCTCACTCCAAGTCCATTACGGAAGCAGCTCACTAACAAGACATTACAATGAGTCACTAAGCGAAATATAGCCACTTGAAATTGTTTCTTTCCAGATGCGAGAAGGGGACATTCCAGCAGCCAGAGGAGATTTCTCCTGAAGTGGAGAAGAAACTTTCTGATTTCACCCAGAAAACGATTGCTCTAATGGAGACTCTGAGGAAGTTCAAAGGTATTGAGAAGGGATCTTGTAGGGGGAATAGGAGAAGCCTCCAAGACTGCTGTGAGAATGGCTTTGGGTCAATCCATTCATAATTAGATAATGCATCTATTTAATTGTCAGGTGAGAATGCCACATAAGTGGGGTCCAAGAAACTAAGATATATTAATTAAACTACATCTGTCCTAAAAACATTCCTTATGATTCCGTTTACTATTAAAGTAAAAAATTACTCAGTCATTAAGGCCACGCTCATCTAGCTGATCTCTTGCACAATGCAGGCCATACAACTTCTCTCACTCAGTGCTATAGGACCCCCTAACTAACTTCTAGCTGAGTTCCAGGTGTTTTCAAACCATGAGGTAAAAACTTCAAGTTACAGAGAATCCACCATTTAGTTTAAATATATAAGTGACCTATGTTGAAGAGGAAGGTGGAAAACCCCTCACTTCTCTGGCAATGTGACCTACAGGAAAATTCCTTCCCTACTTCAAATATAGTCATCAGTTGGATGCTGAGCATTTTGGCAAGCCCAAACAACCAGACACCTGGGAAAGAGTTCCCAATAGTTCAGAGACATTTCATATAGAAAGAAGTGCTGGCCGGGTCCTGAAGAATATACAAACTATGGTGGATTTACTCTATGAAGCTTCAACAACTCATTATGTCTGACATATTGCACACATCCAAATTATATCTTTTTTAGTTATTTTCCAGTCACCTGGGAGTGTTATGACTATTAAGTATCTGATGTAATATGCATGCATAAGCTTTTTAATAGGCAAGGCTTTTGATGTCCAAGCTATTTTCATATTATTATCCTCTTTTCTGTTTGAATTAATAGCACTGATTATGCATAGGTCCCTTTAACCCTTGCTCCACATAGGTGTTTTAGGACTTTGGTAACTGCTCCTTGGCAGTATTTTTTGAGTGTCTCTTGTCTATAAGCACATTGTGTGCTCAAAATGTCTTTGTCTCATAGAGCAGTTTATGAACAGATCACTTAATTTCAAGGTCACATAAGCCAACATTTCCCTTGTGTCAAGCAAAATGCTAACCAGGCCATAGGTTAGTTAGTTTAAACCCACAACCTCACTGCGTCCAAATATAGGCGTAAGAACGATCCTTCTACTGATATGATTTTCAATAGTGACTGTAATAAATAGTCGAAAGCAAACAAATCAAGTAGATGTAGCAGGGGCCCTGGCACCAGGATGTCTCTCATTAATCCATGACTTGACAAAGGTCACAACATTAAAGCTCCAATTTAGCAGAACAGCCTTATTTGGAGCACCTGCATTCCTCTGTCCCAACTAGAGAATGGCAGAGCCTGCGCTCCAGAGCGTGCAGCATCCAAAGCTGCGGAAAGAGTCTATTGGAGCTGCAAGTGCCCAGCCCTTCTCAGAACCAGGCCCCATGGAGCCTAAAGGCTGATACTCAAAATCTAGACCCTTCATGAAAGGTCATTCATTAAAGTTGGACATGTTCATCACTAGCCAAACAGACCGGGGGGAAGAAGTAAGCCCCTCCCGCACCTTGAGGAATCCCTCCCGCACAGCAGCCTCCTACACAAGAGCTGCAGGCACTAGGGGTGTTCCTGTGGGGTCTGAGAATGGAGAATGGGCAATGTAGCTGAGGGAGGGAATGAATAACATCTAGAAGAACACAGCCAGCATAAAGCTGGGTCTCTGATACGCCACGCCCTAGCGAAGAACCATGGGGCTGTTGTAGAAGGGTTGCAACTCTGGCTGTTCAGAACTTCCTCAGCCTGTGCCAAAGTCTACATTGGCCTCTGCAGGCACCAAATAGCAGCATCACAAATTGCCTCCCTCTTTCCTCTTGCCAGCACAGGGCTGAATCTGTCCCATTGAGTCAACCTTCCCCTGCCTCATTTCCCACAGTGATTAAAAGATTTTATTATTATTTGTTAGAAGCAGCAGCAAACAGGCTGTCCTGAAGGAGGATTGGGTCAAATGGAATCCTTTATTACCCACCTCTTGTTCCCTTGACGTCTCGAGTGAGCCAAGATGGGGGTGAATTATAATCCTTTTAGGCTTGAGAATATGTAAAAGCTGACATTCATAACAACTCCCCAAAGATCCTTTTTTGGGTACATTAACACTCAAGCAATGAATATTACTAACTATGTAGTGAATAGAATTATCCCCACCCCTGTTGTTTACAGGTTTAGTCAATGGAGCGATAACTGATGCATGTGGCACTGAGAAGTGGTAGCAAATGCCTACCTGGGCTGGAGGCCCCACATGTATGAAGAGGGCCTGGACAATATAGGAAGGGGCCCTGGAAATTAGAAGGTTTCTGGGGGCTTATCAAATTGTACTTTAACCCCTGGTTGTGACCTTCATGGATGTTGATTCTATTGGAGGGAGATGTCTGAAAGATAAAGGAAACAAGGTTTTAGATTAGTTAATGTTAAGTATCTGAATGTGTCTCTGGGCCTCTGTCTCTCTCACTCTCACAATAATACCACAGCTGTATGAGTTAAGAGGATGAATGCTTTTATAAAAAGGAAAGCCTGAAATCTCCTCTCTTTCCCCCTTTCATCCTCCAGACACTCTGCCTTCTGCACTGGAGAGGACAAGAGGGGAATTCCTGGGATCATTCACACAGGGTGAGTTTGCAGGTGGAGATTGTCACTGAATTGTGAGAAAAGTCCAGTGAAAATGTTTTCATGAGATTGTAGGTAAAGTTATCAAACAACCAACTGTGGCCACGACACACACAGCCCCACACATAACACAGGGACAGTGAAAGATTGCTGGCTGGACTTACAGAAACATTCGTGACATGACACCTACTGTAGTGCTGAGTTCGTGCCTGAGCTAATGACCAGAAAAAGTCTCTCTGAGTTGCCCCCCTCCCAGCTCTCTCCCGTAAGGACAGAGCCATCCCCGGAGGCCAACTGGAGTGACCACCCCTGGTCCCATGGTTTGGCAGGCCCTGTGCTTCCCCTCCCCATTTTCAGCAGCAAGCTGAAAGTGGGGGGGGGGGAGGAGTGTGGAGCTGAGCCTCTGGGCTGGCCCGCCCCGCCTGCCCCCCAGTGCTGGGACTCAACAGTGCTCTGGGCTTGGGAGGACCATGCTAGAGGCTGCTCAGCTGGAGCCTGGCCCTGGAGCACAGTGGCCACACACCAGCCCACCTCACCCTCTGGGCCAGATTAACACCCTGTGGGCCCTGGCTTATAAGATTGTTGTGGCGCCCCTGGCCAGCCACTGGCTGGCAAGCCGGGGGCAGGAGAGTGGGGTCTCTGGCACCTGGGGGGCAGGGTTGCTATCCTTATATTGGTTACCCTTCCCAACGGCAGCAGAACACAATGTGAGGAGTTTGTGGGCCCAAGTCCCATTCCCCCACCCACCCATCAGGAGCAACAGCAGCAGCTCTTGGGAGAGTCTGTGACGCCATGTCCCACTCTTCTCCCCTGTGACATTCACCTCTAGGAACCAGGTCTGGTGTGCAGTTGTGTGCCCTCCCTTCCCCAATAGCGTCTCTCAGACTCTGACTTACCCTGCCTCGCTAGGTGGACCCCCACTCCTGGGTCAGTTCACACCAGCCTCCTGCGTATAATCAGTCCCGGGCAGTAGGTGTGTGCTCTCCAGGCACTCAAAGGACAGTCCCTCAACAAACACCACTACCCCAGATACGGTAATGAGAACTTCCGTCCTGCAGGGATTGGGACCCTTCCCTAATCACTGTAGACTCATACAGTTTGCCCATTTATCAAAGAAAGGGGAATGCTCCAACCTTGCTCTCTTACACCCTCTAAAATTCACACTGCTTTAGATAAAACAAACACTAGTTGATTGATTAGAACATGATTTTAAGAGAGTATATAGCAAATCAGTGCACAGTCCTTTAGTAAAGTGTTAGCACAAGCAAATAAAAGAAATAAAACATGTTCTACTTAACATCACTGTTTAGTGTTCTCTCTAGCTTATTCTCATCATCCTTAGCCCCAGGACTCACTGCTGGTGCTGGTCAGCCAGTTTTGGCCCTTCAGGCCACGTGGCTGGGTTCAGTTCCTTGGCATTTTAGTGGCTAGCACCTCTGCTTAACATGCAGACGGTCCTGGGTTCTAGCCCCCCGGGGGTTGGACTCAATGATCTCATGAGGTCCCTTCCAACCCTATGGCTGTATTCACACACACATGATTATTTAGAAACAAGTTGTGTCGAAACAACTTGTTTTGAAATAACGCCTTATTTCAAAATGACAATGCGAATTAGCAAAAAGTCAGTTCGAAATAGGGCAAAAAACTGGAAACGAAATAGCATGTTCACAGTGTGAACATGCTATTTCATTAGGTGCTGCAGGGGGCTGCAGCCCCCTGGGGGTGAGCCGCTGCTGTCTTACCCTGCAGCCCCAGAAAGGGGGCTGTAGGCACCAGCCCGGGGTGAGCCCCTGTGGGGTGGCTCAGCCCTGGGCCAGAGCTGCCCCCGACACCGTGGGCAGATCGGGGGTGCCGGGCTGAGCCCGCAGTCCGGGCCGCCCCCCGACACTGCGGGCAGGTCGGGGGCATCCGGCGCTCCCGCCCCGCCGTGGTGTCAGGGAGCAGCCAGGGCTGCGGGCTCAGCTCGGCACCCCCAACCCGCCGGGGGTGGCTTAGCCCCGTGCCCCAGGCTGGCCAGGGTGCTGAGGATCCAATGTTGTTTCGGAACACTTGGTTCCAAAACAACATGTTCACACTGGGTTGTTTCGAAACAAAGGTTGCGAAACAACCTTGTTTCGCCCAGAAACTAGGTTTAAGTTGTTTCGAAACAACACAGTTGTTTCGAAATAAGGGCTTCCCCTTGTTTCAAAACAACTGTGCATTGTGTGAACATGGTTTTTTTTGTTTCAAAACAACCAGGTTGTTTCGAAACAAAAGTGCTGTGTGAACACAGCCTCTGATTCTATTCTATTCAGATAGATTGTGATGGGGAGATTAATCTAGGAGACATAAATTACTTCCAAAATGGTGTGTCTCTGGCAAAGAGCTTCTAAGCCAGGGGTGTCCAACCTTTTTGGGTGAGGGACCACATTGCAATTCTTTTCTCAGTTTGGAGGCTGGTGAGAAAATTTTTGATAGATAAGACATGCAAATTGATCTTAATTAATAAACTTTAATAAAATAATGACTACTGTGATGTTTGGCATTGCATTTGCTTGAACACATTTTCAGTGTCTGCCTGCAAACTTGATGTAGCAATACAGACTATTCCAGATAGCCCCCAGCCAGCCACAGCTCCCAGGGTCTTGTGGCAGCACTCGATGGGCTGGACAAAAGACCTTGGCAGGCTGGATTCTGGCCCCCGGGTTGCATGTTAGACAAACCTGTTCTAAGTGTTCAGAGTTCCACAGGGGCAGCCATGTCAGTCTAATTCAGTAAAACAAACAAGGAGTCCTGTGGCACTCAAAGACTAAGAAATTTATTTATTGTATGAGCTTTCATGGGAGAAAATCCCATTTTGTCAGATGCTTTGAAGATGGGGAAACTTATAAAATGGGAGCAAAATAAATGCAGGGAAGTGTAAGTCATGGAAAGAGGTCACACAGAAACAGAAAACCAAAGCAGTCGTTCAGATTCAGACACTGGGGAACAGCATATAGAGGAAGATGAAGTCAAATCACTTGTTGTAATGAGAAAAAAATCCAAAGTCTCTATTAAGCCCTGAAGCAATGCAATCAAATTTGCAAATAAATTCAAGCTCCACAGCTTCTCTTTAAAGGCTTGATCTTTAAAGACTTCATCTGTCTGAGCACAGCAATCAGTAAATCGTCAATGGAGAGAGCAGGAAGATTGAAATACTCACCCACTGATTTTAGATTGTTGAGATCTCTGATGTCAGATTTGTGCCCGTTTATTCTTTTGTGCAGAGACTGTCCTGTTTGTCCAATCTAGAAGGCAGATGGGCATCTCTTACACATGACAGCATAACTTACCTTGGTGGGTGAGCAGGTGAATGAGCCTTTCTTTGATGGAATAGCTGATTTTATTAGGTCCTGTAGTAGTGTCTTTTGTGCAGATATGTGGTAGCGTGGTTTGTTGCAGGCATATGTGCCGGTTTTATTGTTAGGTCAGTAGTTGCTGGTAAGTGTCTGCTTAAGATTGAGGGGCTGTCTGTAAGTGAGAAGAGGTCTGTCTCCCAAGGCTTGAGAGAGTGACGGATCATTTTGTGGAATAGAGTGTCTTTGGTGATGTGCTGTAGAGATCTGACTTGGGGGATGTAGGTTATGGCTAGTGGCGTTCTGTTGTTTTCTTTCTTGGTTTTCTTCTGTAGTAGTTGACTTCAAGGTACCCACCTGGCTCTGTCAGTCTGTTTCTTCACTTCCACAGCTGGCTACTGTAGTTTTAAGAATGCTTGATAGAGCTCCTGAAGCTTTCTGTGTCTATGGCTATATGCACATATAAATTGTTATTTTGAAATGAGTTATTTCAAAATAAGTTAATTCTAATTACGAAAATGTTAATTCGAATTAAGGGAAAGCCTGCTATCGAAACGGCTGTTATTTCAAAATGGTTATTTAAAAATAAGGCCGTTTGGACATGTTGTTTCGAAACAACATCTCCCAACGGCGTTATTTCGAAATAACCCTTTCAAAATAACAGCTGTTTCGAAATGAATGGGGTTTAAGCTGTTTTGAAATGATGGTTCTTATTGCAAAATGACAGAGTCTGTCATTTTGAAATAAGAAAATGTTGTGTGGACCTAATCTTTTTTATTTTGAAATAACCAGTGTTATTTTGAAATAAAAGAGACGTGTGGACATACCCTATCTGAGGGATTGGTGCAACAGTGGATTGTGTGCTGTGTTTTGGATGAAAGCTTGAGGTATGTAGCTAACTATACTGATCAGTAGGTTTTTGGTATAGGGTGGTGTTTATGTGTCCATCCCTAATTTGTACTGTAGTGTCCAGAAAGTGGATCTCCTGTGTGGAGTATTCCAGGCTAAGTTTAATTGTGGACTGGAAATTGTTGATATCTCTATGGAAATTTTCAAGGACGTCCCTACTGTGGGTCCAGATGAGGAAGATGTCATCAATGCAGTGTAAGTAGAGGAGAGGTGCTTTGGGATTAGACTTGAGGAAAAGGTGTTCCAAGTTGGCCATAAAAAGACTGGCATATTGTGGGGCCATGTGGGTACCCCCATAAGAGTGGCGCTGACTTGAAGGTATAAATTATCCTCAAATCTGAAATGAGTGTGGGTGAGTACAAAGTCACAAAATTCAGCCACAAAGTGTGTTGTGGCATCATCTGGGATGGTGGTTCTAATAGTTTGTAATCCATCTTTGTGTGGGATGGTGGTGTAAAAAGCTATGTCCACAGTAGCCAGGATGGTGCTTTCTGGATGCTCACCAATGGATTGGATTTTTCTCAGGAAGACTGTAAAGATATCTAGGGGTATTAATAGTATAGGATCTGAGGAGGGAGAGCACATAGCCAGATAAGCCTGTTGTAAGAGTGCCAATGCCTGGGATGATAGGGCGTCTGGGGTTTCCTTTTCTTATGGATTTCTGGTAGGAGATAGAATATCCCTGATCAGAGTTCTGGTGGTGTGTCTGTTTTTATTTGTTCCTGTGCTGCCTTAAGGAGTCTCCTGAGTAGGTGTTGTAATACCTTTTGGTATTCTTCAATGGGGTCAGAGAAAAGAGGTTTCTAGAATATTGAGTTGGAGAGTTGTTTGTAAACCTCCTGATCATAATCCAATTTATTCATGATGATGACTGCACCTCTTTTGTCAGCCACCTTAATAATAATGTCAGAGTTGCTTCTGAGGCTGTGGTTGGTATTGTATTCTGCATGGCTGAGGTTATGATGTAAAGGATGTTGTTTGTCCATAATTTCAGCCTTTGTACGGTGGTGGAAACAATCAATGTAGAAGTCTGTCTAGTCTGTTCTGACTGTCAGGAGCTCCTGAAGAATATTTCTTCTTGCACTGTTGGGAGGAAGGTATCTGTAGCTCAGTGTGTAGGTCATCAGTGTGGTGGAAATATTCCTTGGGTCTGATACGGTGAAAGTAGTCCTCCAGGTCACTGCAGAACTTTGTCTTATGTGTGGGGTTTGTGGGTTAGAAGGAAAGTCCCTGAGTCTGCATTTGTTCCCAAACCCACTCACCCCTCGTCTTCCTGGGCTGAAGTGATCTTCTTTGTTCAGGAAGGGTGGCAGCTCCCCCCTTTCTGCCAAGGTGCTACAGTCATTTAGCTAGCTCATTGTCATCATTATATTCTTTGGATATGTGCTTGCGATTCTGACTTTTTACATGATGCTGGGAGGCCGCTCTGATTGTCTCTGTCCCCGCACCCGACCCCAAACCATGTAAGATACCTGAGCACATGCCTCACATCTGTACACATACATGATGCTGCATGTGACATGACACCATAACAGTAAAGCAGAGCATGTTATGAGCATTCATAATGAAACCCCTTGCATGGCACATTTAGCATCAAACCATGTAATTACATTGCAAAAATGAACAGAAAAGTTACACAGTTCACACCCTAGGGGCACACATGGGAGCATCCTGTGACACCCCTGATGTGGGGACAGTGAGGCAGCTGTGATAGGTTCTCTATGGGTCACTTCTTATACTCAGGTCAGGGCTGGAGGACACCCTGGCTGTCTGTGAGCTGTGAGAGCCTGGGCAGTGGGGCTCCTGTTCTCACATTTCCCTCCATCCTCCACTCCCCACATCTTCTCTTCCCTCACAGCATCCCACCAACTCACATCTGACACTGGACCAGCCTCCTTCCCCCAAGCCCTTGACCTCCCTGTCCCCTGATTCCCCTGAATGGCCTCATCTATGCTCCACTAACCCACTGCCCCACACCCTCTCCTGTCCTGTTCTGCCACCTTCGTCTCCTTTGACCTTGACACAGCTGTTGGCCCATCTAACCCCGTCCCTCCTCCATTTCTAGCCCCTGTGTATCTCTTGCTCCTAGCAGTGGAGCCTGGAGCAGGCTGCACCCCACACCCTGCAAAGAATGGCATCTCTGGCAGCTTGGGCAGTGGCGTGGGGGACTTGCGGTCAGCTTGGTTGGGAGCAGCCGGAGTCCGTCCCCCTGCAGCTGAAGGGTGTGTCCAAGAGGCTAGGGTAGCTGGAGCAGGGGCACGAGAAGGTCTCTCCTACATTCTGTCCAAGCAGTGCCTGCGTGGGAGCAGGACTAGCCAGCTGGGGCTGGATTTCTGGAGACCACACCACATTTGGGGGCCTGGGACTTTAGCTCCTAAAGCCTGTGGGTTAATCTGTCTTGGCACCTACCACAGCCCAGTACTCAGGGGCTTAGCCTCCTGCCGCCTCCTCCCTTGGTCATGCCACATTTCTGACCCTTCCTTGCTGTATCTCTGCGCCTGGGAATGAAGGATCCTAAGCAGGGAGCTGAAGTCCCTGCAAACAAATGAGAAACCAGTGAAGTGTCTCCCAGTACACAGGCTAAGGAGCCACAGTAACAGCTCTGCTCAGTGCCAGGCGGGTATCCAGGACAGGGGCAACTCATGGGGTCCAGGAGTGTCCCAGGTGTAGCAAGGCTGCTGGGGAGCGTGAGAAGTGTCCCAGCCTCTCCTAGGGCCGAGCTCTGCCCCTAACACTCTGGCTCTCTCTCCCACAGTGATTGTAACTCTGGATCCAGACACAGCTTATCCTGCCATTGTCCTGTCTGAGGACCTGAAATGTGCAAGATGGGCAGACAAATGGCGGGATCTTCCTGGCAAACCTGCGAGATTTGACACTTTGCCGTGTGTGCTGGGCCGTGAAGGATTCACCTCGGGGAGACACTGCTGGGTGGTGGCGGTGGGGGGTGGGAGACACTGGGCTGTGGGGGTGGCCAGAGAGTCTGTGAGGAGGAAGGAATGCCTCAGCCTTAACCCTGATGGAGGGATCTGGGCTGTGGGGTGGTGGGGGGGTAAGTTTCAGGCTCTTAGCTCCCCTTGCACCCCACTGTCCTCAACCCAGGTCCCCAGGAGGATCTGGGTGTGTCTGGACTGTGACCAGGGGCAGGTGACATTTTTTGATGGGAGTGAAAAGGCACCGATCTTCACTTTCCCCCCAGGCTCTGTCCCTCGGGAGAGAATCCGCCCCTGGCTCCGAGTGGGGCCAGGACCTCCCCTCATCCTGTATCCCTGAAACATGGTGAACAGGATCATCCTAATGGGGACCCTGAAATCAACCTCTCTAGCCTCAGCCACTCTAGTCTCTCTGACCCTGGAGAACTCCAGTCTGTCCAGCCCCCTGGTTGCTCATCTCTGTGAACGCTCTCCACCTGCCTCCATGCAGTGCCAGGTATGGGAGGGGCAGGACGATGAAGAACCCCTGGAGCAGAGGGACCCTGAGGGGCAGATGTGGGGGCTGGGCAGGGGCCAGAATTAGCAGCTGGATTGTGGACAGGACGGTGTGGGTGTGGCTGGCGGGACCGGGCATTAAATAACAAGGGGAAAAGCTGGAAGTCCCACAACAGCAGGGAGCTGTTTGTATAATCCCTGTGGTTAGATCCAACCTGGGCTCTGGGCAGAGCCTCTGCCACAGGGCCAAGGTCACTGGCCGTTGTAGTTGCAGGGTTGGTGTTATGTTAATTGTCACATGCACACAGGGAATAAGACTGGAGGGTTCAAAAAATAAGAGCTTTTTTTTAAGCTTTTTTTCCCCCTCCTATAAAGAAAACTCATGTTTAGCGAGCTCAGTTTCATGGTTTTGCATTCTGACTCGTGATTTGGGGTTGGCAAAACTTGGGCCAAGATCAGTTGAACCACAGCAAATAGAGGAAATAAAAGGAAAAGAGAGAGTAAAATAGAATGAAGTGAGAATTCTTGATAAAGATTGGAAAATATCTATGAAAACTCCAAGATGAAAACATCCTGAAGAGGGCACCCCACCCAAGGTAGCAGGAGAGGAAGAGAGAAACTTAAGGCAAGACTGGAGAATATGAGGATGATTGGCAGTTTTTCAGAGAGACATTATTAAGGGCACAAGAGCAAACTATTCCACTGTGTAGGGAAATATGGCAAGAGATTCTCTTGAAGAGACTATCCTGGTTTAACAAGGAGATTTTCAAAATCTAAAAAAAGAGTCCTACAAAAAGTGGAAATGAGATCAAATTACAAAGGATGACTGTGAACAAATAACACAATTATATAGGGGAAGAATCAGAAAGGCCAAGGCACAGACCAAGATCAAACTAGCTGAAAGCATAAGGGTAATGAGAAACCATTTTAAAAATACTTTAGAAGCAAGAAGAAGACCAAGCTATAACGGAATGCACATCTGTGCACCCTAGGGGTGTGTTCACACAGCAGTCTTATTTTGAAACAACAGAGGTTGTTTCAAAATAAGAAAGGCCATGTTCACACGACGCACCGTTGTTTCGAAACAACTTAAACCCCATGTGGAGACGAAACAACATTGTTTCGAAACAATTGTTTTGAAACAATGCCATCCGAACATGTTGTTTCGAAACAACGGTGACTCGTTTTGAAATAACTGTTTTCTGAAAATGCTATTTTGCTTTGAGCTTTTTTCCTTAATTCAAATTAACAAACTGTTAATTTGAATTACCTTATTTTGAAATAACACCTTATTTCGCTACAACTTGTAGCAAAACAACTTGTATCGAAATAACCCCCTGTGTGTGAACGTAGCCTAGGTTACAATCAGTATGATTTTTGTGTTCAGTTGTACAGTGTGATTGTATGATTTCTTGCCAATTATACCATGGAGTGTTTCTTCATGGATGCTCATAGCCTATTCTACATGATTACTATGATGATATGTTTCCTGAAGCCTCATGCATGTGTACAAATGTATAACAAGGCTCAGGGGGGTGGGACAAAGACAGAACTCTCTCCCAGAAGCATTGAGCAAGGTAGCACCTAGAGGAGGCGGCAAAGATATGCTAATTGATTCAGCTCATACTGGAGCAAAGGGCTCACCTCTGCCTGGAAGGGGAGCAGTGAGAGGAATGGGGGAGAAAGAGAGACACCTGGGAGATTTTTGGAGTTTTTGGTATGGAACTCTTCATCTTGAAACCCCTCCAAGCAAGATTTGGGCCCTGTCTGGTCTCAGGCAGAGCCTGGCTGTGAAAACATCTGGCAGCCAAACACCTTGAGCATGAACTCATGGCCCCAACTGGGCCAGAGATCCGGGGCACTGGTGCTGGGGTTCCAGGCATGTCCCCCGAGTCCCCAGCACCAGCAACGCCCCTGGCATAGAGTGGACACTTCTAAAGTTGGCAGACGATACCAGGCTGGGAGGGATTGGAAGTGCTTTGAAGGATATGATCACAGTTCAAAATGTTTTGGACAATCTGGTGAAATGGTCTGAAGTAAACAGAATGAAATTCAATAAAGAGAAGTGCACAGTACCCCACTTAGGAAAGAACAATCCATTGCACCAATGTTCCCTCTAAGGGGAGAGCGCAGCTGAGCAACTCCTGTTGCTCAGCTGCGCTCTCCCCCACCCGGGGCCCGCTGCGCAGCCCCTCCCCCCTCCCGCTCGCCCCCCCAGGCATCGCCCCCTGGCCCCGGCATTGCCCCTCCACCCCGCTCCCGGGATCGCCCCCCCGACCCCGGCATCGCCCCCCCCCCC
>ML682103.1:33472-123266 GCA_007922195.1 Podocnemis expansa
GCCGCGGCCGCCCGCCAGCCCTCCCGATCCTCCGCCGCTTCCCGCGGCCGCCCGCCAGCCCTCCCGGTCCTCCCCAGTTCGCCACCCCCCCCCAGCCACTCAACCCCCCATCTCAGCCTCTCCCCCAATTTGCTGCTCAACGCCCGTCTCACCTTCAACTGGCCCTTCCGAGGCCCCGGTTCCTGCCGGTCCCGCTTTTCTTCCCCGCTACATCACCCCTTCTGCCTCCGCTCCTGCCCTCCTTCCTTCCCTTCCTCCCCTTTCCTCCCGCCGCTGTTCCCCTCCTCACCATCCAGTCTCCCTCTGTCTCTCCCTCGAACTCCTGAACCCACTCAGCTCCTTCTGCTTTCCCCATTGCCCAAACCCCCACGCGTGTCCCAACCCCTATTCCGCCTCTGTCCCCCTGCCCTGACTCCCATGTGGCTCCTCTTCCCGCTGCCTCTAACCCCCTCCCACTTGCCTTCCTTCTTGGGTCCCTGCTTCCCTGTTGCTTTCCTCTCCTCTTGGTCACTGCCGCCTGCTAAGTTTGTATTGCACCCCCCACCGCCTCTTTTTTTTTTCCTTATATGATATTAAAACATCTTCTAGGTTACTGTGAGTAAGTTTATAGTTGTAGCTTAGATTAGTTGAGAATCCCCATTGCCCCCCTACCTATCCCACTCCACAAAGTTTAGCACCCCACAACACTTCACAAAAAACTCACTGTGACAAGCACCACGTATACACCCCACCACTCACCCCACTCCCATACCTGTTTTAATAAAGTTTACCCCAAATCTACCCCGTACCCCACGGGTGCACTGATTCCCCCCCCCCCCATCCTCAAATTTCTGAACCTGCTGGCAGGGTCAATTATAACAGGTATTGTGTTAACTGTGTACTATCTGGTTCAAAATATATCCCGTCAGGTGTTTTTGGAATGCCTGTGGCATCCTCTACAAGTCTACATTACTGTCATAGTAGCATCTTTCCTACCATTCTGAAGGGCCAGCCCTCCTGCGGTGTGGTGTACTCTTCCCTCTCCCCCGGCACCCTTGTGCACTGGGGCTGGAATAGAGGAGCTGCTTCACTTGCAAGCCAGCTGGGGCTACAAGAGAGGGACTCCTGCTGCCTCAATCCAGCCCATTTAGGAGTGGAGGGTGGGATTACTGCAGTTTCCTCATGGGACAGTTTGCAGCTAATGGTGGGTCAGATTCTGGCCCACAGGCAGGGTGGTGGAAAACCCTGCAATACAAAATTAGAGTTCAGAACTCCAGGGATCTCTGTCATTGTCCAGTGGTGGGTAGCGATAGACCAGAGATCACATCCATTCAATGTGTCCACCCCAAAAGACAATAGAATTGAGTGGCCAGCACCTGGGTTTTCCATATTGGAGCCCTCCCGGCTACTCGACGTCCACCTAGAGTGAGCTTGTGCAGCCCCTCGATTACCTTGTAATCTGGGGAAAATGTGTCTAATCCTCCCCTGCTTTCTAGGGTGTGGGAATGCGCTGTTTTACTTGTCATAAAGGCTGTGACGTGCATAGAAATATGTGTAACAAAAAGGAGATGTGATATTTGAAATCATGGGTTTCTAGCTCCTACTTTGTTGCACTCTGTTTGTTACTAGGTATGTGCTGTCAGAAGAGCCTCTCTTGCATATCTGTGAGGCTACATCTACACTTAGAGTGTTAATTTGAATTGACTGAATTTGAACTAATCAATTCAAACTAAAAGTTATTAGTCTGAATTCAGTCAATTCAAATTGACATGGCCACAGTAGAAAATCCAAAATGAACTAGCATGTCTATGGACTGGACTTGCTATTTTGAACTGGAAGAGGGGCACATGGGAAGTGTGGCAAGATGGCTCCTGAAAAGGGCACCAGCCCTCTGAGCCCTGCACAGGGAAAAGCATCTGCTGCCCAGCTCTAGCCATGGTGAGGCTAGATGTGGGCAGGGGATGCTTTTCCCCATGCCAGGCTCAGGAGGCTAGAGCCTGGCATGGGATGTTTTCTCCTCGCTGGGCTCCATGGAGCCAGGGCACCCCCGTACCCCAGCACTGGGCAGGCTGGGGGGAAGGGATTCCCCCTGTCTGGCTCCAGCAGTGCTGGAGGGGTTGGGTGGGAATGGATCCCCATGCAGCTCCAGCTGTGCTCGCTGGGTGCGGGGATGGGATCCCCATGCCCAGCTGCAGCCTGGGTTGCCAGAGAGAGGACAGGATTCCTGCACCAGGGCTGCAGCCATGCTTTCCTGGTGGGGAGAGGGGATCCCTACCCTGAGTTCAAGCTGTGCTTCCCCCAGCAGGGAGAGGGGATCCTCTCCTGGGGCTGCAGCCACACTCCCTGGGTGGGGAGGAGGGATCCCCTCCCAGGGCTGCAGCCACCCTTCCTCTCCAGGGGAGTGTGGCCAAAGCCCCGCATGGGAATCCCCTCTCCCTGCCGGGGGAGCTTAGCTGCAGCCCTGGGGGGGGGGATCCCTTTTCCCTGTCCAGGGAGTGTGGCTTGAGCCCGGGGTGGGTATCCCTTCTCTCCATCCAGGGAGTGCAGCTACAGTCCTAGGGGGGAATCCCTTCCCCACACCTGGGGATCCCATTCCTGAGCATAGGGAGCATGGCTCCAGCTCCAGCCCAGTGCAGGGATCCCTTCCCTGTGCTGGCAAGTGGGGCTGGACTGGAGTTTCTTCCCCAGCCAGGAGACAGGAATCTCATTGTCCCCCAGCCCAATCTGGCTGGGTGGTTGTGGAGGCATCTTTGGTGCTGCTGGCCCCAGGTGCTGGAGGTGCCATGCACCCTGGGGGGAAGGTCAACCCATGTCAATTAGAACTGACAGTGAGTTCGAATTGACATGGCTACACTGCATCAATTCAAACTACTTGGTTCAAATTGACCATGATTTTGAAGTCAAACGAGGTTTGACCACTTCAAAGTCAGCTTTCATCAATTCGAACTAAGGAGTTCCTCAGTTTGAATTGAGGAAAGTGAGTGTGGGCATATACTTAATTGAAGTCAAATTGATTGTCATCAATTTGAATTCAGTTCTAAGTATAGGCATACCCTGAAAGGCTGGCTGTTTCTTAAGCATGGCATACAGAATATCCAAAATCTGTGCAAACAGTGACCTTGTTGTACTTATAAAATAAAAACTATCAGGGTCTTAGGAGATTAAGCAATATGCCACATTGATTGTGACTATCCAAAAAAAAAAAAAAGAATTTTAATAGAAAAAGCAGTTTAGTACATATTCTTAAAAATTGCTTCTAAACCTAATTATTATTCACTCACACACACACACAGGATCCTACAGATGAAATATAGATAAGAGCTTCAGTTGTTCCTCCTGATCTGCTGGCTAGGCAACCTAGACACTAGGATGGGATTCGAGTCTTGTAGGGCACATGGATGCTCTTGTAGGATAGGTAAAGATCCAAAAAGAAACCCTAAGCTCTGCAGTCTCACCCAACTGTTTAGTCTATAGATCTTGCTGTGTAATGCTGCCTCAGGACATCAGTCGGTTGCAGACTTTACGTTCATAATGTCTTTGATTGGATTTCAATTGGACTTTTGTTCTTCTCTTTCTTGGGTGGACTCATCTTGCTTTTCCAGGGGTTTGTCTCTATTCTTTTCTTCTTCAGCCATTGAGGTAGTGCTAGTGTTGGGATGAAAACTGTTTCCACAGATTTTGTTACTGTCTCTGTTTCTGGTAGGTAGCTACCCAATGCCAAACCTGTGACCCTGCTCCTCACCCAAACGGCCACATTTTCTGTCGTGTCTCTGTTTCTGTCACCTAGACACTCGCTGCCAAAACCAGGCAGAATTTGCGATCCCCAGAAACTGCCACCGTTTCTGACTGGTCTCTGTTTCTATCACTGAGATACCTGATGTCAAAACTTATGACTCTGCTTCACTGTTCTCATTCTCAGGACCAGGGATAAAACATTTTAATTTAAAATTCATGTATCTCTGGCAAAATATGCTATATCATTCTACCAAGTTTTGAGCAGACACTTTTCCTGCTTCTGATACCTTTTCAAATACTTTTCAATTTGAAGAACAGATTCCCATTTCTCCTTCTTCCTTCATTCCATTTTTACACATCACTTGCTGCCATTTAAACTTTATACTATTTTTCTACATAGCATTTAAGTGCTTTAATTTTTTTGGGCCTGTGTGACTTCAATTTATTGCCACATCTGCACTGCTTGATTATCATCCACCAAAATCTGGATGTTGTAAGAGTGTGATCACACTACACTCTTTGCATCAGGTTCTTGCATCCCCACTAGTCATCACTGGCTCGACATTCAAAGCTGTGGACATGGGAGGCATCTCAAAGTGCAGCTAGACACAGAGTCTTGTGGGACAGATATCATCCTTCCATGATGGAATATATTGTTACCCTCCCCTCCATTTTTATCACAAAGAAAGAGGAAACAGTTTTTTGCACTTTTTTTTCTCTGCCACGCCCTCAGGGTAGCATGGAGCCCACTCAATTTTCCACTAGCATTGTATTGCAAATACCTCACACATTATCCAGCCATATTTTCAAAAACAAAAGATGTGTCACAAAGCAGGAAATTGGGATGTTACTGAGGATTCCCTGCTATAAGCAACAGAGCGAAACAATTCCTGCTTGCTGCAGACTGTCACACATCACCTTCAGTCTGCGGAGCACTGCAGCACCTCATCAAAGCTGCAGATCTTTGGTGAAAAGCCAGAAAGACTGCTCTCCACCCTAGTCCACTGGCACATCTGCCCCAGCTCCTTGATTTTAATGTGGTGCTGGAGCATGTCCCTTCTGAACCATTGCACATAAAATCATCTTGTAGATATCCTGATTTATTTTGGTGGCTTGGGGGTGAGGGAGAAGAGACTCCTCACCTCATTTGCTGACATTTAAGGTGCCATAATTTTTCTCTCTGCATTGAGGTGACATAGTCAGTCAATGTGGGTCTGATTTGTGTATCATTCCTGTTCACCTGTACAGTGTGATTGTGTATTGCCCAATGTGAAATGAGTTTTCTGATGTTTTCATGGACCACCAACATACTGAAAATTACAGTTGTGGTAGCTTGTTTCCTGCAATACTGTACACATACTCAGATAGGCAACCTTGCCATGTCATGGCCCCAAATATGTGTTTCATATGGCTTGAATAGATGCAGACAAACATAAAGCTATGTTTCCACAACCAGCAGAGAAATGCAAAGAGAAACGATGGATTGTCCTTAATCTCTGGTGAGGTCTTATGCTCAAGTGGAAGAAATCATCCCCATTGCTGGACATGGATGCTTATCTGACCCCAGAGTGCTTCAAGGAAACTTGTCAAAAGAAAGACGCACTCCTGTTTAAGGGCTGTCCTATGGCATATGACTCCCCAGGAACATCAATGAATTTCCTTTACCCAGTGGTGGGATGGGAAGAGGGACTGGATGCACAGCATGTCACAGAAAAGCTGTACGGTGAGATTAATGTGGCCTAGAACAGTGAACTTTGCTTAACGTTAAGAATTTGATTGAGACTAAATACTGGATTTTGTAATCTTGGGATTTATATTACTCTGACTTGGAATTGCTAAAAATCTGACTGTAGTCAATAAACATTTTTTTTTTTGTCTAAAGTAGTACATGTGGCTCGAGTGTGTGGGGAGACCTCAGTTGGAGTTACAGAACTGGTGCATATCAACATTTGACAGATTGTCCAAAAGTGTAAATGAGCTTGCAGGGTGCAGTGGGAGGCACTGAATACTGCAAGGTGGTATGTCTCAGGATTACATCTGGGAACGTGGTGACTTATCTATGGGGGTTTAGGTTGGCTAGAGTCACTACTTTGGACAGCAGGGGTGGCCAAGGTGACCTGGTTTGCAAAAGGGTTGGAGATGGGGTGTGTCAGCTGAAAGGTGACTGTGTTCTGGTAGGCTGAGGTTGGCACTGGGGTGGACGAGTGCTCTAACGCTGGGTTAGATAGGGCCAGCACTTGGTGCTCCAGTGTTGTGGCAGGCCTGTGCCTGGGGGCTGCCTAATGCTGGGGCCATCTGGGACTGGGTGTCCTGGGCCAACTGTGCTGAGACTTCTGGCCACTATAGGTGGTTGGAGCTCTGGCAGGATCGCAGATGAAAGAGGCAGCACCGAAGAGGGAAGTTCAAACAGGAACTGCACATGCTGAGAATGATGTGTGCCGGACATAATAAAGTTGGCTTTCTATGTATGTAGGTTGTTATGTAACAGTGCCAATGCCCACATCCTACATGTGACTGATCACTGCATGTAGTTTCCAAAGGGGCAGACATGTTAGTCTAGTAACGAAAAACAAACAAACAAGGAGTCTTGTGGCCCTTAAAGACTAACAGATTTATTTATCACATGAGCTTTTGTGGGAGAAAATCCCACTTCGTCGGCCGCTTTGACGTGCGGGAGCTTACATGTACATGTACAGTGTAATCACTTAACACTATTTCCAATTGAATGAGACTGCAGTCGTGGCTACCTTGAGGTATATAACTATACTGATTAAGTTTGTTTTGTTCTTTTACCATTTCTTTTAGCAGGATGGGCTGTTGCATTAAATAAATGTTTTTATTTTCACAGATTATTATCTGAGCATCAGTCCCTTGACCAGAGCCTGTATTAGTTTGTTTTGGGGATGTTTACAAAGGGAAAACTTTCACTAGTAATTTGTCTAAGGCAGCGGTTCCCAACATTTTGAAGGCTGGGGAACCCTTTTTTACTGAAAAAAAAAAAAATCTTTGTGGACCCTGGCTGCAGCGGTGATGCTGTGGGCATAATCTGATGCATGCCACCAGAATCTGGCCCATGCCACTCTGGCTGAGCTACCAGGACTGGTCAGAGAGCAGGAGCTGCTGCTGCCATGGCCCCCTCCCCCTCCCGCCAGACGGGTCCGGTCCTAAATCACCCCAATCCCCTTCTTAATTCTCCCGCCCTGCCACCAGCTTCCCCCAGTGCCCCATGTGAACTCCCACCAACCCCATCACCCTGCCACGGGTTTTCCCTGCCACTGCTCCATGCCTTTTCCCTGGACTCTGCCTGTTCCCGAGCTCAACCCCCACCCCCATCCAGGGCCCCCATTCCTGGCTGGGAAGCCGAAAGTGGCCATGCCATAGGCTGTTCCTGCCCTGAGCATGCTCAGGGCAGTGTGGGAGTAACTCTCAGCCTGGGGCAGAGCAGCTCCTTGACCTTGTATGGCTCCAGCCACAGTGCTGGCCCTGGTGTCGTCAGGCCCCGGCTCCCAGCCTGTCTGTGGACCCATTTAAGTAACTCTGCAGCCCCTCAGGGGTCCACAAACAACAGGCTGGGAACCACTGCTCTAAGGCAAACCATCCCCTTTTGTTTACCAAAGCTGCTGGCAGACCATTATGAGGGTGCCTCAAGTCTAATTTTGGGAGGTAACTGCATGCAATCTTTAAATGTGGGGCAGCTGTTGCACAGGGAGTAACCTCACAAAACTTGACAGGAAGCAGCTCTGGACCCAGTAGCAGGAAAGGCTAAGACAAGCAGAGGTCTCCATCCTGCAGCAGCCCTCCTCTGCCTGCACAGCTGCAGAGAACTGACAAGTCCTCAAATATTTTTGTTCTGCCACTGGAGCCATTAGAAATTTGGGCCCAACTTCACCTGGAATGTCACCTGAGAACTGTTCACCAAAGGGGACTTGATTAGGAGTACAAGATTCTGATCAGCGTAGGTCTGAGGGTCACTGGGACACATAAACCCCTCCTCCACAACAAGGGGACTGTTCAAGGAGAGCGCCAAAGTGGAACACCTTGAATAGAAGATGCTGAACAATTCCCAACATCCAACTACCCAAAGCGTAAGAGATTAACACACCCTTCCAAGTGATGGAGACACACAGCTCAAATATTTTCTACCCCTCTAAGACAGGTGGGTTTTGAACACTAGGTCAGACATGCAGCCAGGAGCATTGCCAGCCCCAAAAAAGGGTCAGGGCCTGGGCCCTGCCCCCTGCCCCAGGGCCTGATCTGGCTCATCTGCTGCCAGAAAGTGACGGCCAGCCCAGGTGGTCCCAATCCAGCCCCAGCCACTACTGGACAGCAGCACGCAGCTGGAGCCAGATGTGGGGCAGAGCCAGGGTGATGCAGGGCCTGTGCCCTGCAGCAGTAATGCCCATGTTGCAGAATAGGCTGTTGGCCCTTGATATGTACAAGTCTGACCTGAGGGTCATAGGTGATGACCAGTGGCGTTCTGTTGTTTTCTTTCATGGGCTTCTTGTGTAGGAGTTGACTTCCTGGTACCCACCTTGCTCCATCAATCTGTGTCTTCTCTTCCACAGTTACCCAGGGTACAGTAGTTTTAAGAATGGTAGAAGATTTGTTAATAGCTGTGCTCAAGCAAATGCATAAGACATCAAAACTTCAAAGGGAAACTACAGAAATGGAACTGATATGCAAAATCAATTTTGCAAAAGCAGAATTAAATTGTGACAATGGATTCTTTTCCCATTACAACAGGTGATTTGACCTCACGTTCCTCTATGTGCTGTTTCCCAGTGTTTGAATCTCAACTGCTTTGATTTGCTGTTACAGTGTGACCTGATCCCATGACTTACATTCCCCTATATTTATTTTCCTCCCATTCTGTAAGTTCCTCCATCTTCAAAGCATCTGACATGGGATTTTTTCCCATGAAAGTTCATGCTATAAATAAATTTGTTAGTTCCTAAGTATCACAGGACTCTTTGCTTGTTTTGCGGAACTAGACTAGCATGACTGCCCATTTGGAACATTATAACCAGGTGCCCCTACCCAGCCAGGGGCCATGCTGAGATAATCAGGCTGTCGTGTGCATGGCCCAGACTGATCAGATTTATATAACCACCAAAACCTCAGAGACAACACAAACCTCCCCTTTATTATGCTAGAAAAGCTGTACAGTGAGATCAGCGGGTGCAGGTCAGTGGCCGCACCTGGGTCATAGGGAGAGGAGGGGCCCGTACAGCTGATTGGACCCTTCACACACAGACCCCACACTGGATGCCACGGCTCAGGTTGCAGGAACACAGTACAGTCACACACAGGGGTTATGGGGCCTTTAGCCTGTTCTAGAGATGGTGCTGCCTCAACACCACTGTGGGGCCCAGTCCCATCCTGGGGGACCTGGACTGGCTGAATGTGCCCCAAAGTCTACTAGGTAACAGCTGGGGGGTAGGGGCTGTTACATAGGGTGATTGACAGCCAACTCTGGACAATTGGGGCAGGGCTCAGGGCCCAATTCAGCACCCCCTGCAGTCAGGAGAAACTGTCTCTGTGATGGCAGTCGGCCCTCGCGCTGGCTAGACCCCTCCTCAGCCCAGCAAAGAGACACATGGGGACCCCAAGGCCCCAGCTCTCCAGTGAATCTCTAGCACAGTTATGGGGCTGGGGGATTCCCACCCAGGCACAGCAGGTGGCATTGACAGGAGGGGAGTAGGGATGCAGGGAAGAAGTCAGGAGGCACATGCAGGCCTCAGGAAGGCTCCAAGGAAGGATTCAGGGGTGTTGGCTCCCCACCTTGTTTACCTGAAAGGCAAAACAGCATCAGTTACCAGGATTCCTGAGCCCTGACGCAAGGCTGGCAGGGATTGGGGCCATTCACCAGCATTACCAAGGAGCATCCCATTGACACAAGGTTCCCAAGTGGGGCCAGGAACTGTGGCTGGCAGGCTGGGGAGGTCACAGCAAAAGTGTGGGGGTGACTCAGGGAGCACAGCTGATGCCATCCCCAGACAGCAGTTACTCACAAGGGGCCCCGCGGGTTGCGGGCAGCATTCATCTTCATCCCCTTGATGATGAGGATGGTGCCCACGATGATCCCAATGATGCCCATGGCCAGGCCCAGGGCACATGCTAGGGTCTCTGTGGTCTTCAGGATGGGGGTGGGCACCTGGGCTTCTGGAGAGGCAGAAAGAGGGATGGGGCATGAAGTGAGGGGGCTCATCCCACCCGTCCTTTCCACAGCTGGGAGGACAATCTAGGAGTCCTGGCTCTCAGCCCTCCTCATCTAACCTGTTAGACCCTACTCCCCTCCTAGAGCCAAGTCAGACCAGGCATCCTGGCTCCCAGCTCTGTGCCCAGTGGGGTCCTCAGGTACCCTGGCCCAGGGCCTGATTAATCAAGGGGCTTTAGGGGCTGCAGCCCCAGGTTGTAGGCTCAAGTTGGCCCCACCACTTCTAGTCCTGCAAAAGAAATCTGGCATGGGCCAGTCCAAGTCCCACCAGCCAGCACCATCCCACCCCCACAGCTGGCCTGTCTGCAGCCTCAGACCCCAGAGCTGACCTGTCCTGGTAACCACAGTGGTGGGTCTGCAGGTCTGCAGGCATCAGCATCGTCCAGGCCCACCCTGCCCCACTGCAGCTGGCCAGTCTGCAGGCTCTCAGTCCTCCACACCAGCCAGGCCCCGGCTGACCAATGGCCTGCCCTGCCCATTAGCCTGATTGGTCTGTAAGCCCCCAGGCCTGGCCCCTCCGTGCTGCCCCATCCGCCGGCACAGCACCACTACAGTGGGGAGGGCCTATAAAAGTGACCAGCCCTGGGCCCCCCAGGAGCTTTAATCTGGTCCTACCTCAGCCTTACCCCAGTGCTTCACAAATGACTCACCCAGGCCCTCATGGTGCACCCGGTAGTCGTAAAACTCACCCTGGTGGGGGATGATGGGCAGGTAGGAGAACTTGCGGAAGGAATAATCCTGGCGGGGGTAGAAGTCGGTCTCGGAGAAGCCCTCGGTCACCTGCCCGTTCCTCAGCCATGTGACACTGAGTGCAGGTGGGAAGAACTTGTCCACGAAGCAAATCAGAACGTTGGGCTCCCCCAGCTCCATGGGGTCTTCGGGGAACACGGTCACTTCAGGGGCCACGGGGTGAGACAGGGACCAGTGTCTCCCATGGCCTGTCCTGAGCGAGCCATTTCCTGGTGCTTCCACCCTAGCGTGGATCTCTCACAGGACTGTGGGGACATGGCCAGGGCCAGCCAAGTTCCCTGCACTGATGGCTCCTGGAGCACAAGGGACAGGGAGGGAACCCCTCAGGGCACTGCCTGACATGGCATAGAGCAAGGAACCACCCTTAGCAAAGGAGCTGTCATGGGCCACCTGTCTGGGAGGGTTTTAGTTTCCCAGGCTTCCAGGTTCCCACAGCCCTGCCAGGGTTGGGAGGGGATCTGAGCAGGGACCGGCCATTCCTAGGTGCCTGTACCTGGGCCAGGTCCACGGGTGAGCAAGGTCAGAGAGGACCCAGTGAAGGGGCTTGGCAAGGAAGATGTCCCGTCCCTGTGCCATACCATTCTGGGCCCGTGTGTGGTTGGTGCTCTCAATCAGCATCTCCAGGTTCTTCTTCCCCATGGCTGCATTGCCCAGGTTGCCCTGTGCCTCAAAGCTGGCAAACTTGCCAAAGTCAGGCAGACGCCAGATGGTCTCCTTATTCTCCAGGTCCACATGGAAGATCTCGTCCTGGTCGAACACAAACATGAACTCCCCGGACTCCTGCTGGGACTGGTCTGTGCGCTGGTAGAACTCGACTTGGAAGAGTGTGTTCTCTGCTGTGGGGAGATGAGTTTCAGGGTCTCAGCACTTCCCCCAGGCCACCCCAGCCCTGACACTGGAATGGTGAGGGGTAAGCCACTGTAGGAAGCCCAGCAACCCTTCATATTATAAGCTCTATGGCACTTTTAAAGATTTGTCATCCTTCACTTCATGTGTGTGCACTGGGGGAGCACCCCCTGCTGTGCTATCCCCACCGTCATTTGTTCACAACAGGTCTCCCGTCGACACAGAGGCCAGGGCTATCCTGCTGAGCCTGTGAATGGGATGTGACCCCAGACCAGGGTCAAGGTTGGAAGGTGTGAGTGTAGGACATATCATTCCTGTCTGTGCAAGGCGGGGGCTCATTCTGTTACCTGCCATCACCGTAAAAGCTTCCTGGGGGGTCAGATACAATCCAGAAGGGGGAGGCTGAGGGCTCAGGGCTGAGGCTGGCATTCCCTGCAGCCCAAGACAGCTGGGCATCTAAATCTTAGTGAATAGTTTGATTGTCCCAGACTTGCCTGACAGGACTTTACTGAGCAATTGCAAAGGATGGAACCTGCCATCACTAGCAAAGCAGAGAGTCTGCCCTGCAGAGCCCCCCTAATGGGTCTGATTCCTGGGGGACAGGGGACAACGGGGACAGAAGAGGGAGGGGTCGGGGATTCCCTTCTGCTCTACACAGACACTCACAGAATCATAGGGCTGGAAGGGATCTCATGAGGTCATCTAGTCCAAACCCCTGCTAAAAGCAGGACCACTCCCACTAAACCATGCCAACCAGGGTTTTATCAAACTGGGTCTTCAAAGTTTCCAAAGATGGAGATTCCACCAGCTCCCTAGGCAACTTACTGCTCTGCAGGGCCTGGCCCTGGAGTGAATCATTGGGGAACCCCCCCCCCATTCCTGCAGTGCATGATACCTCTTGGAAGGGGGTCAGTCCCCCGGTCCTTGTGGGGAAGGGGAGGCTGCAGCTCTCAGGCAGGAGTATGTTCTACACAATACACAGCAACTTCCCTGCCATCCCTTTGCTGCCACCAAGCCAGCCTCACATCTCCCCTCTCCCTGCCACAGGGATGGGGGTGAGGCCTTGCAACCTCCACCCCATTCAGCCCCCATCTTTCCCTGCCCTGCCCATCCCATCCCCTCCATGGGGTGAGACCCTCCTCCCTGCGATCTCCATCCCTTCCAGTTCAGGCCCCCCATTGCACCTCATCCTCTCCCCATTATGGGGTGATCGCCCTGCAGCCCCAACCCCAATCTGGCTCATGCCTGACCCAGCTCCATAACTATGCATTTCAGTGCCCCTTATAATGAATGAGTGGTGCCTGGAGCAAGCAGCTAAATGGAGCTGCTCCAGGGTGACCAGGGCTCCAGTCCTAGTTATGGCCCTGCCCTGCCCCCCTCCCTGCCTCATCAGCCTCCCCCCTTTCTCCCCTCCCTGGGAGAAGGGGGAGCCAAGTACTCTGGGAGTGAAGCTGTCCTATACCCTCCCCTTCTCACTTCAGGTCCATGTGTCAAAGCCCCCACTCTGCCTTTACCTGTCACTGCCCCAGGGACTGGCAGAGCCAGCAGGGCCAGCTGAGCCATGAGGACAACCCATCCTGCGCCCATCTCCTCTCTCCAGGCTCTGCACTGGTACCACTAGAGGGGCTGGGTGGGGGGGCACATGTCACTCCTTGGGGCAGAGCAGGGCCAGGGGCCAGCACCCAGCATTGGCCAGAGGTGCCCAATTGCAGAGATGCCTGCATCGACCAGCCTGTTACTAAGCAGAGCAGCAGCACAGGGCTGCACAGAGAGACGGACAGATTTCCAGCCAGATGCCTGCTCCCACGGGCTGGGTCTGCACAGCAGGCCCCAGCACCATGCAGCTTCACCAGATGGCAGCCCAGTGTGGACACAGCCCATGGGAGAGGTGTGTCCCCAGAGAGGACAGAGCTGCCAAGAGGAGTTTATGCCCAGGGTGGGGACAGCAGCTCCCCGCAGAGCACCTGCCCTGGCCATAGATACGCTGTTCTGCAGCACAGCTGTGGGGGTCGCACCCCGACCCAATGAGTTTTGCATTGGGAGGGGTGAGCTATGTGGCTGCCCCACAGAGTGCTGCTGAGATAAATGTTATATGTAGCCCAGGACACAGAGAGGGCTCAATGGGCTATCCTTGGGGGCACTGGTTCCCATCTAGCCCTAGGAGAGGGACCTGGCTGGCTCAGGGGAACAGGCAAGGGAGCACAGAAGCTGTTGGCTGCAATCTGTTAATGAGCAGCTACCCTCCCCACAGAGCCTAATCTAGGCCTTTTGGGAAGAGCACTGGTTCATGACGCATGCTCAAACCTAGCCTCCTCCCATGAGCAATGGTGTTGCTGGCACTGGGCTTATGGGGCTCGAGCCCCAGCTCCTCCGCGGGGTTGCCCACTGTGGTGGCTGTCTTCCCTGGCCCAGGGGCTGGGTCGTGTGCAGCAGGAACCTGATCTGGGCCTGGGGGGTCCAGGCACGGCCCTGGCACTAGCCCCGGATCTTTTCCTGGCCCTGCATCCCTCCTGCCCATGAGTGACAGTAGCTTTACTCCTTCAGCTGATGCCCTACGTGTTCCCACAGCGTCCACTAGGAGGGGTTGGGTGCTGGGCCCCACAGTGGGGCTGGTCCAGCAGTCTGGGCACTGGCCCGGGGCTCAGTTTCTGGTTTTGCCCCAGGCTGTGTGTGACTCTGGGCCAGTCCCTGAATTCTCTGGGTCTTGCTCCCCTAATGGGTCATGGGGACAAGGAGCCTGGCCCTGCCCTGCCCCACAGGGGTGGGAATGAATGCGGCACAGAAGGGGGGGTTCAGAGAAGCCCCTTAGGGGGATCATGGACAGGTTGAGAGACTGAGCTGTGTGTGACCCATGGAGACCGAGCCCCTCATTCAGTGGGGGTCACTGGGGGGCAGGGCTCAGGCCTGGGGAGATGTGGGGGAGGGAAGGGCAGAAGTACCGCCTGGCGGCTCGGCCCCACACTGTCCATGGGCTTAAAGACAGAGATTGCCCCCAAAACTGGTTCAGCAGCCAGGAGACCGGGGGGGCCGGGCCCATGGACAGGGCTGGTCCTGGCTGCCGGGGGTCACGCGGGCGAGCCCCGCACCCGTCCCCGGGGAGAAGGAAAGAGCAGGACCCTGCCCTGCCCTGCCGAGCCGGCTCTGCCTAGCAACCGATGACACGACTCCGCCACGACGCTGATTGGCTCCGGGCCGTTCCAGCTGGATCCCGGGGTGCCCCGACGGGCCGGGCAGCGATGGGGGCAGGACGGAGGCTGGGGGCCGGGGCCGGGGCCTTGCTGGCGGTGCTGAGACCGCGCCCGGCTCATAGCACCGAGCCCGAAGCTGAGCGGGGCCGGGAGGGGGGAACAGTCGGACCCACCCGGCTGCCGCGGCCCCCGCCCCGCGCCCCCCGGTGCCCCAAGGGCGTTGGGCCCGCGGCTGCCCCCGGCGCTGGGCTGCAGCGGGGGTCCCTGACCCGGCCGGTGTCCCGCAGGGCGGTTCGTTTACCAGGCCAGCGCCGAGTGCTACTTCGCCAGTGGCACCGGGCGGGTCCGCTTCGTGGACGGCTCCGTCTACAACCGGCGCCAGCTCCTGCTCTTCAACAGCCGCGTGGGCCGCTATGTGGGCGACACGGAGCCCGGCCGGCGCTGGGCCGAGGCCTGGAACGAGAACCCGGCCGTCCTGGCGGAGGCGCGGGCCGCGGTGGACACCTTCTGCCGCCGCAACTACGGGGCCGTGGCGCCTCTCAGCGCCGAGCGGCGGGGCGGGTCCGACGGGCTGGCCGGGGCTGGGAGCGGGGCTTCTCCCCTGCCGTCTGGCTGCGGCAACCCCGGCCCGACCGATTTGATGGGGGGGGCACTGACCCTCCTCCGACCCCAGCCCAGCTGAGGGGTGAGGTCCCCCAGACCCCCGCCAGTTCCAGCTTCTCCCCACTTCTTCCAGCGCCAATCCGGCTGGGAGCAGGGCTGCCAACCTTGCCTTCCCCTTCAGGACTGGAAATTAGGGGGCTATGGGGTGGGGAGACAGGGAGTATTGGGGGTGCTCACTAAACTGGTATAAAGCTGGTACTAGGGGACAACTGGGGGGGGTTGGAAATTCAGGGAGGTGTAGAGGGGTGTTAGGGTTAGGGAAGTCTCTGTTGCCATTTTTACTGACATGAAGAGCTGAAGTTATTTTTATTTTAAAACTTTGGTGCTGACATCACTGCAGATACCATCAACAGCAGCAGCGTTGCTGCCCTGGGGAAAGACCCAGACCCTGCCTCTGGCCACAGCCCATGCCCCACCCCCAGTTCTGCAGGGAGCCCAATCCGGGCTCAGGTGCCTGCCTCCACCGGACTGGGCTTGGATCCCAACCTGGCGGCGGGGCTGGGAGAGGTGGGGGCTGTCACAGGTGGCCTGGCCTGAAGTCCCGGCCAGGGGCCAGGAGCAGCAAGTGCCACCGTGGGCAGCCCGGCCCCAGATCTCTGGCTGGAGACAGAGCTGTGAGGGGCAGGGGCCACACCAGGAACTTGGGGCACTGGTGCTGGGACTCAGGGCATGAGCCCTGTGTGCCAGGCACCAGCGACACCCCTGATCAACAGCACAATAGTGTCCAGGAGTGTATACCCCTCACACCAGTTTGTGCAGAGGAATTTGGAATTACACAATTGTTTCAGTTCCAAAAGGGCATCTGTGTCAGTCTAGTTCAGCAAAACAAACAGAGTCCCCTGGCACTTTTAAAGACTAACAGATTTATTTATCACATGAGCTTTCATGGGAGAAAATCCCACTTCCTCAGACACTTCGAAGGTGGGGGAACTTACAGAATGGGAGGAGAGAAATGCAGGGATGAGTAAGCCATGGGATCAGGTCAGACTGTTGCAGTTGTTTTAGCTGCAGTTAATCAATCGATCAGATTCTTTGGGCATGTGCAATAATAGAAATTATAAAGTCATGGACAGTGTAGTTTATGATACAAGAAGTGATTCTGAACAACAATAATTCAAGTCAAAATACCATGTTTTATTTCTACCCAATTTCACTGTCATTTTCAACTGACTGCCCATAAATTTACAGACAGTTGGCAACCCTGGACTGAGAGCAGCCTGGAGTCTCAGCGCTGAGACCCTGGCTCCTGAGGACCAGATACCCACTGTCTCTGACTCCATGGGGGTAACAGGACACGACTCCCCTTGGACTCTTAGAGTCAGGTCCTGCAGGCAACAAGGAACAGCCAGGAACCAGTCTGGTTGGAGACTGGAACAGAAGGGGACACCTATCAGTACTCTGCAAATCCATCCCCCCCTCCACTTTCCCATCTCTCTCTCCTTCCTTCCAGTTCAGCCCAAGGTGAAAGTTTCTCCCATGACGTCAGGGTCCCAGACTCACTCCCAGCTGCTGGTTTGCTCTGTGACTGGGTTTTACCCCTCAGGGATTGAGATCAAGTGGTTCAGGAATGGGCAGGAGCAAACAGCTGGAGTGGTGTCTACGGAGACGGAGACTGGACCTTCCAAATTCTCGTGATGCTGGAGACGAGCCCCCAGCATGGGGACATCTATGCTTGCCAGGTGGAGCACGCTAGCCTGCAGGAGCCCCTCACTGTAACTGGGGTAAGAGCTGAGAGTGTGGGGTGATCCCTGAGCCCACGGGGGCACCCCTTGCTCCGGGGAGCCATCAGAGGATGAATTGGGTCAGAGATTTTCCCCACTGCTGGGGCAGAGAGCAGGGAAGTGACTCACCTAAGTTCAGATCTAGATGTCCCATCACAAAACAGAGCTATTGAAATATGTCAAGGTGCAGAGACAGGCCGCACCACTGATAAGGGTGGGGAACAGCTTCCGTATGAGGAGAGATTCCAATGGCTGGGATTATTCAGCATGGAAAAGAGATGAGGCACTGATGTGGGATCTGACCGGTTCAAAAGGGATAGCTGTGTCAGTCTAATTCAGCAAAACAAACAGGGAATCTGGTGGCACTTCTGAAGACTAACTAATTTATTCATCGCATGAGCTTTTCTCCCACGAAAGCTCATGCGATAAATACATTTGTTAGTCTTCAAAAGTGTCACCAGCCTCCTTGTCTGTTTAACCGTAAATCGTGACTTGGCTGGCGACAGTAAATAAGGAATTGTTATTTACTCCTTTGCATAACACAAGAACTAGGGGTCAGCGGATACAATAAACAGGCAGAGAGTTTCACACAAACACAAGGAAGTATTTCTTCACACAACACACAGTCAACCTGTGGAACTTGCTGCTGGAGATGTTGTAACAGCCAAAAGTATAACTGGGTTCAAAAACGAACTAGATTAAGTTTACAGAACCGACAATGGCTAGTCATGATGGTCAGGGATGTAACCCCACCCTCTGGGTATCCCCAAACCTCTGATAGCCGTAAGCTGGGAGCGGGTGACCGGATGGATCACTCAATTGCCTGGTCTGTTCATTCCCTCTGAATCACCTGGCACTGGCCAGTGTTGGAAGACAGGATACTGGGCTAGATGGGTCATGGGTCCAACCCAGTCTGGCTGTTCTTATGAAGTATGTTCATCCTCACAGTCTGATCTAACATTTTTGTAACCCAGAGCTCAGCACCTCACAGCCTAAGACACCAGTTAGCAAAGGAGTCCTCACCCCCACTGCAATGCAGCTGCCTCTGGGGTGGGGCACAGCTGCTGTTTAACAGCCTTCAGCATCACCGCCATGCAATTTAGCATAGGAAAAGGAAGGGAATCCAATCTCCCCAGGTTCCTGCCCAAGGCATAACTTCAAAGTGCTGCCTGTAAGGCAAATTTTAGTGCTCACATGCTCCCTGCTCACTGAAATCCATCACCCTGAGCTAGGAACTCACCACTGCAGGACCCAGAATGCAGTGAAGATGGATGCTGGGCCAGGCAGTGACAGAGAAAAGTCTCCCTAATAATGACTGGTCAGGAAAGGGGAGGTGGGAGTGTCTGTTCTCACTGTCTGACAGCATGCTAAGGAGACATACACTGGAACTGAGGGGGGACAAATTCACATCTAGTAAAAGGAAGTTACACACACAATGGCAGAGTCATAACGCTCTGTTTCAGCGCCTGGGTGCATTCCAATCAGAACGCGTCCCTTGTAGTTAGCATGCTTGGGGCCAGCAGTGCAAAACGTGCCCTTTAATAGAGCAGATCTAGTGAATTGCTCCAGTGTGCCCGGGGCACAGCCCCATTCGCCTCACCCATAGTTACAGCCATGCACACTGGTTGCTCTGTGGAACTCCCTGCCACTAGATATAACTGAGCCCAAGCACCGAGCTAGGGTCACCAAGGTACTGGCTATTTCTGTGGTTCACAAGACCACCTAGAGCTAGACTAATTTGTACTGGCAGTTGGCAAGGAGTCTCACACTTGCGCCCAGAATTGAGTTGATCTCTGATGGTCAGAGACCAGGAACAGCTCTGCCATGGGGCAGATTGTCCCAGCTGCACCTACAGCTCTTCCCTCACTCTGACCCAGCCAGCACTGGGCTTCAGCCCACCCAGGTAAGGAGCTTGGGCTGGAGGCCCCTCAGCTCTCACCCAGCCTCTGGTCCTTCTCTCCCCAGACTTGCAGTCTGACTCTGCCTGCAGCAAGATGCTGACGGGAGTCGGAGGCTTCATGCTGGGGCTGATCTTTTTGGTGCCAGGACTTGTCATCTAGCTGAGGAACAAGAAAGGTGAAAGGTACCAGGGGGTAGAGCACTGGGGCTTCTTTGTGGGTTGTGGGGCCGGAGGCTCCAGGAAATCGGGAACTGGCTGCAGGTCACCCACCCCTGGCCGGGAGTTGGGTCAGATCCTCCCTCCTTTCTAGGGACAGGGACAGAGCAGGACCAGGGGAGATCTGAGTGCAGGGCCCTGGGGCTGGGATGGGAGCTCCCACTATTCTGTCTCCCAGGAACCAGCTCTCCCTGTCCAGGGCTTTGACAATGTTTCTTTTTGCTTTTCAGGGCACCCCCTTACCCAGCCAGCAGGTAATTTCAATTCCCTCTCCTCACCTTGCTAAACCCACCACCCTTCTACTGACCCCAGGCTGCCTGAGCCAGCCATGAAGGGGTTGCTCCTCCCCTGAGCCTATGACACCCGCCTGACTCAGGTTCTGGCAGCTGGGCAATGGGGTGTTTGCCCCACCAAGGAGGCTCTGGGCCCTTCAGTTACCCATTCAGGCTGATCCTCAAGCTGCTCCCAGGATGGAGGTTCCTGTGTCCTGCAGCACATTGACCAGCCCTGTGGCTGCTGGGTAGAGTTGCCGGGGACTTCTTGGGGCGTAGCAGAGAAAATCCCCCATCCCTCCCTCTAGCCCTTTGGCCGAGGGTGACCTTTCTCCCCTTCCTCACAGGGCTCCTGGGTTAGACTCTGGTGTCGCAATCCCCAGCCAGCAGGAGTTTGCTGCCCATTGCTGCCAGCACCTGGTCCAGCCTGGAGAAAGGAGAACTTGGGCTGGGTCCTTCCTACCACCATCTGCTCCCCATGCTCTGCCTAACTCCTTCCCACGCTGCCCCTGCCTGGGACTATCCCTGTCCCCAGTCCCAGCTGGGCCTGCAGGGGACCTCCTGTGTTAACCCTTCCCTGACCCAGCCCAGCCCCACAGTCTCACTCACTGACCCCCACTGGCCTCAGTGACCCTTTTGATGGAGATTAGGGTAGCAGTGTTCCCTCTAACTGCTCGTAGACTGTGTGCGTAAACAATTTCTTTGTGTGCGCAAAAACATTTCTTTGTGAGCACCAATATTAGCACTATTGAATTTTTTTGTGCATACTTTATTTTGTTGTGTGCACAGGCTTCATGACCTGTGTGTCTACGCACACGTGCACAGCTTAGAGGGACCAGTGTAGGGGAGCCAGACTGAGGTCAGTCTCTGAGATAACTGCTGCCCCCCAATCAACTATCACCAACTCCCAACTGACTCCATGTTCACTGGTCCCCCAGCCGGGCAGGGACAGCCCTCGAGGCGGGGGGATGCCCTGGAGAATAGGAGCATTGCTAGATAGCAAAAAGACCCAGGGCTCTGCACCCCAGCCCACCTCCCCTGCTAGCCCTACTCCGGCTAGGCCTCACCCCCAGTCCGCCTTCCCCCATTTGGCCCCATCCCCAGTCTGCTGCCCTCTACAAAAGCCCTGGGTGCATTAGGCAGCCCCTCCACATGTCTAAAAGCATCACTCTGCACATCAAATATCTGAAACAATTCACTGTGTGTGTCATTACCCTACCCACACCCACTTGGCTATTCTGAATGTTACTTGTTGTGAATAGTACTGAATAATTGCATTCTGAGAGGCTGGTGAGATGTCGGTGATTTGACCTCATCTCCCTCTGTATGCTGTTCTCCAGTGCTTGAATCTTTATAACTGTTGTGATTTGCTGTTAGTGTGACCTGTTCTCATGACTTACACTTCCCTGCATTTATTTCCTCCCACTCTGTAAGTTCCCCCATCTTCAAAGCATCTGACAAAGTGGGATTTTCTCTCATGAAAGCTCATGTAATAAATATATTTGTTAGTGTTTTAGTACCACAGGATTCCTTGTTTCAAAAGAATCCAGTGCTCTTTGAAGTGTGGATATTTCACATGAAATGGAAATTTTGGAAACATGGAGATATGTTTCTGAAAAGTAATTTGCTCCCTGTGGCCATGGCAGTGTTACCAGCTTAGCCCACCAGCTAGGGGTGTACTCATTTATTAGGGTTACTTACGTGGAGGGGGAGGAGGAAAGGTTGCAATTCTATTAGTGTAGCATCATGCCCAATGCTACAGAGGAAGGCAAAAAACCCCCAGTGCCCAAGCCAATCTGCCCTGGGGGAAAATTCCTTCCCGACCCCAAATATGGTGATCAGTTAAACCCTGAGCATGAGGGCAAGTCCACAACAGCCAGTCAAGAAGAACTTGTCTGTAATAACTCAGAACCCACTCCATCTAATGCCCCTTCCCAGCTGAACAACCCAGACACCCCAGCCTGGGGGACAGGGAGAGGGCTGGGCTGTTGAATAGAGGAGCTAGATGGGGTGGGGAGGGGCAGTTATTATCTAGGTTCCAAACCCCATGGAGTCACTAACACCAGGGCCCCAAGGCTCAGCAATGAGAGCAGAGCCTGACCCAGTCAGAGTCCCAGATCCTGCTTGGGTCTGGCTGTGGGGCAACCCCTGACTGCCAGGAAACTCTATAGTAGTGGTTCCCAACTGGTGTGCTGCGAGAATCTGTGGGGTTCCCCCGAATCAGAGCTCCAGGCGGCATTCCCATGTGGCCCAGTTCCCCTGAGCCAGTGTCCAAGTTGTGGGCAGCAGCCCCATGTGGCCCCAGCTGGGGGGTTTGCTGAAGCCAGAGCCATGGATTGCGGCCCCATGTGGGACGTGGCCCCAGCCAGTGGATTCCCCTGAGCCTGTGTCTGAGCTGTTGGCAGCAGCCCCATGTGGCCCTGGCCAGAGGGAGCTAGAGCCTGGGCTGATGATGCCATCAAGGCTAGTGGGGGCAGTGGTGGGACCCAACAGGGCCAGCAGGAGACCAGGTGAGACCTACAAGGGGCTGTGAGGACCCAGTGAGGCCAAGAGGAGTGTGGAGGGCTGGTGCTGGCCCTAGCTAGTCCCATGGGGAGCCAGGGAGACGGACGAAGGCCCTGGCAAGTTTAGTGGTGACCCCAGTGAGGTGCTTGCGGCAGTTCAATAAAGGCAGGCACATCCCTAGTACAGCCCAGGGAGGGGGCCCGCAAGGGACCTGCTAAGGCCCGCAGGGTCTGTGAAGGCCAAATGATTGTGTGGAATATCACTGATTAGCTGGAATATCTATATTGCTGTCAGAGGTAATATATGGATTTTTGCAGTAAAATTAATGCTGCTCCTTAACTATATTTTGGTGGTGTTTAGTTACAGGTGGCCACATGCAATGGGACTTTACCTAGGGCCTCGGATGACTTAAGGCCACCACAGCCCTCTGGGGCCTTTCTGCCCTGGGTCCTTCACTTCCGAGTCCAGCTTCTGCCACAGTCTGGGTCCAGTTCTGCCACCTGGCTTACCCAGGGAATGGCCGGTGTTATAGATACTACACCTTCAGGACTTTCCCTTCACCCCTTCTGATAGGGCAGGGCTCTGATCCAGCTCTCCCTCCACCTGGCTTCCCACACTCTTGGCTTCTACCAGGCATGGGTGGAGGGGGATCAGAACCAGGCTTCTCCCGCCACATGGCTTCCCAGGCAGCAGCTGCGGCAAACACGCCCAGACATGTCATATTTTGCACCAGCGTCCCCCAAGTAGTTTCTTCAGGCAGCAGCAGAGCTTTTGTCTCCACTCACCCACCTGGGCATTGCTGGGGTGACTCCTAGCCCTTCTCAGGCAGGCTTCTCCCCAGGCAGTGGGGCCGAGCTGCTTTTGGATCCTGTCCCAGTCAGGCTAGGGCAGGGGTCAGCAACCTTTGCCAACTCCTGTGCTGATCCTTCCTTCTTGACCCTCACCTAGTGCCAGCGGTGGCCCCCTCTGCTGAAAAAATGTGGCGGCTGCCTGAAAATTCAGCAGTGGGCATGGCTGGAGTGGGAGCATTTCCCAGGCATGCCACAGAAAGAAGTCAGCCAGAGTGGCTTGTCTTTGTGGGTCCCTGAGCATGCCATGAAAAGAAGCGACTCCTTTCAGGGATTCCCAGGCATGTTGCAAAAAGAAGCTGCCCAGAGTGCCTCCTTTGGGGAGCATCACACTGCAGAGAGGAGCCACTTTGTGCAGCTTTTTTGTGTGTCACATGGAGGCACAGGCCTGAGGAGCCCCCCTGTGTCCAAAGGAAGCCATCCAGAGTGGCTTTCAGTGGCAGGTGTGGCAATTGCTGTGGTACAGCAGCGGGTGCCATGTGCTGCTCTGAATGGGCTCAGGTGCCACTGTCGGCACACGTGCTGGGGGTTGCCTACCCCTGGGCTAGGGGAGCTGCAAGGGGGGCAGGGCTGGGTGGGGGTCTTTCTATCCCAGGCCATCCCACCCTAAGACATTTGGCACATGTCCATTTATCCATGGGCTGTGCCCTTGGGGGTACCAGAGGCAGCCAGCACAGCTGGAAGGGGAGGGGAAGCACTCCCTGATCCCCGCAGCAGCTGCAGGCTGAGTTAGCTGAGAGCAGCAGCTGTGGGGAGGATGAGGCAATAGCAGCTGCCAACAGCCACAGCTGGGGGAGGGCACACACCCCTTCTTTCCTCCCTGGGTGGCTCAGCCCCACAGCACCCTTCAGTCAGCACCTTTGGGAAATAACTTCCTCTAAAAATCGCAGCCCTCTAGTGATGCCTATGGGGTGGATGCCTATGGGGTGGGGCCAGGATCCTCTCTCAGCAAAACCACAGGCAGCTTCCTGTGTTTGAGCGGGGCTGCATGGAGGCGTGTGTGACTTTTTCTGTGGCTCTAATCAGAAGAGAGATGGGCTCTGGGGTGTCTCCTCTGGCAGCAGCTGCAGTCTCTTGGCAGGTTTCCATTTTGAGCAGATGTGGGCTGGGATTAGAGCGGGGATCCAGATAGAATCATAGGTTTGGAAGGGAGCTCATGAAGTCATCTAGTCCAGCCCCTTGCAAAAAAGCAGGACCATTCCCGCTAAATCATCTCAAATAGGGTTTTGTCTAACCAAGCCTTAAATATCTCCGAAGATGGAGATTCCACCACTTCCCTAGGTAGCCCATTCCAGTGCTTCACCATCCTCCTTGTAAGAAAGTTTTTCCAAAATGTTGAACAGAACGGTCCCCAAGACCAATCCCTGGGGCACACTACTCTTTACTGGTTGCCAACTAGACATGGAGCCATCTTCCTGATTGTCCTCGGGACTACTGTGGACCCCAAAGAGACAGAGCATCATGCCAGTGGGGATGTGCTAATGCATTGTAGTGGGATCTGAGGCAGTATATACAGTGCCTTGTGTGAATGGGGGGATCCAGTCTGCCATCACCCGCTGAGACCTAGAGTTGTGCTATGCCACCAGCGTACCTGAGTCAGCTCTGCAGCCAGCAGACAATGCTCTGACTTGGACAGAACTCTGCAGCCTGGGTCAGAGCTTGGCTCTTGGGGACTGGGCTCTGTTCTTCCTATCTTCTCTAAGTTTTCTGAATGACTCTGAGGCCTCCTCCTCCAGTTCTCTGTTAAACAGCCTCCTTCCACCTCCCCCACTCACTGCCCAGGCCAGCACCTGGGAGCCAGGCAGGAGCTGATGGTCTGCCAGGGATTGCTAAAGTGTGAAATCAGTGTTATCTGAGCCCTGCTCACATACATTCTTAATTAGGTGTATACATGCTGAAGTGTACTGTCATCTGGAAGTGATTTGCAATGCCATAACTACAGCAGGGCAACCAAAGCTTTGCCCCAGGTGCCGAATTTTAGAAGATGCCTTCGCAGGGCCCCGCTGGGGGACTCAGCTTGGCAGGGAAGCCACCCAGCAGGCCAGTGGGGAAAATGTTCCACTGTGGGACCCTGCCGGTCAATGGGGAAGGCACCTCTCTGAGGAAGCCAGCTGGCTGGAGGACTCCTGGCAGTGGCAGGGTTCAGATCTGACTCTGGGGCTGACAGTGGGGGCTGGATCAGGCTCTGGGTGGCGAGGGAGGGCATATCTGGGGCTGCTTGCCCCAGCACCAACTTTTCTAGTCCTGGCTCTGGCATGTGCTCCTAGCCCGTCCCTGAAGTGTCAGTTGCCAATGCCTCCTCAGCTCCATTCCCTGGCTGCAGTGCATAGGTGGCACTGACCCTGCCCCCCTTCAGGCCCTTCTTTCTGCTAACTCCAAAAAGCCAGAACGGAGGGATGGTACGGAATGTATGTGAGCAGCCTATCTCAAAGAAGAACATTTACTGTTAAGTAATCCTCTGTTCTTCTTCAAGTGCTGCTCACATCCATTCTTATTCAGACTTACAAGACTTTATTTGTAAAAAATAAACACAATGAGTATGCACAAAACTTATAATGATATTACTCAAGTTTAAATGGGAATTTTGGGCCTATGTAGTGGAACAAAGTTCATGTATTCTTGGAGTGAGATTTGTCAAAGAAGCCCTTATTGTGGAAGTTATGCCATGTGATTTCAATGCCATGGTAACAGAGGGAGGAAATTTAAAACTCTCCAGCAACAGCAGCAAATAGGCAAGGCAGCAGTGCACACTGAGTCATACCTGAATGTTTTACTGTGGCCGGGGTATTTTAAATCTCCCAGGAACACATCAGCTTGCCTTCCTGTTCCTTCTCCTTGCCACACTCAGTCCCCTTTTCCCCCAATGGGAGAGATTGGGATCAGCTGTAGGATATCTTCACTACATCTGCAGAGCACTGGTGTTCCAGAAAACATCAGTTGAGAAACACTGTACGAAGTGACATCCCTAGGAGGCAGCAGAGGAGGAGGAGGTAGACAGGGCCAGTGCTAGACGGTAAGCAGCCCCTGCATTGCAGGGGGGCTCCAGTATTTGAGGGGTGCCAAAAGGGGACAGCGCCATGGTGCTCCCCTGATGATGTCACTTGTCTTCGCTGGTATCACTCTGCTGCGGGGTGGCGCCACAATCCCCAGTGCTGGCCCTGGAGGTAGACAGCAGCAAGCAGGAAGGCAGCTGCTAGGCTGCTGGTGAGGGAGAGGTTTGTATGGACATTTCCTTTTAACTAAAGACTCACTGATAGCAGGAAATTTGCATGTTTTTAATTGACTGTCCATAAATTTATGGATAGTTGGTAACCCCATCAAAATATAAACTGAAAATTGTTTTTACAGAAGAACCTCAGAGTTACAAATGCCTCAGGAGGAGAGGTTGTTCATAACGCTGAAATGGTCAGAGTTCTGAGTAAAGCATTATGGTTGTTCTTTAGAAAGTTGACAGGTGAACATGAGCTTAATCCAGCTCTGAAACACCCCTCTGCAGAAGAAAAATGATGCTTTCCCCTTTTTTTAGTAATTTACGTTTAACACAGTACTATTCTGTATTTGTTTCCTCTCCAACCTCTTCCGTGGCCACCTGATTGTGTACTTCTAGTTCTAAATCAGATATTGGTAGATGGTCAATTCATAACTCTGAGGTTAGATGCATTAAAACGTGACCCCCTACATGCTGCCAGGGGTTAAAGTATAATTTGGTGGGCCATGGAACCCTCCTGCACAGGTGGGGCCCCCTCCAGCACAAGTAGGCACCCCCTCACATGGGGGGCCCCCAATGCCCATCCCCAGAACCTACTCCCTGCCCAATATGCACCCCAGACAGACAGATAGGCACACCCACACACACAGCCACCCCAGACAGACAGACAGATGGATAGACATGCACAGAGCCACCCCAGACAGACAGACAGACAGACACAGACACACACACACACACACAGAGCCACCCACAGACAGACAGACAGACACACACACAGACACCGCCACCCCCCAGACACACACAAAACCCTCAGCAGCCTCCTCCAAAGCCCTTATCTGGGCTATTTGCAGGCTGGCTGACCAGCTGGAAGCTGCTTCCAGCCACAAGCTGCTCCCTCCTGCAGGAGGGAGATTCACAAAGTCCTAGCCTCCTGCAGCTCTCTGCTGCCTGGGCTTAAGGAGGAACAGGGTTTAAGGTGGAGCCACCTGAATGCTTCGTTCTGATTGCTCATGCTATTTTTAGTGAGGCCCCAGAACACAGGGTTCCTGTGCATTCCTCTATTGTTAGGGGCCCCAGAACTGCAGGCCTAAAAATACCCCTCCCCTCTCTGGAACTGCATTCTGGTGCATTCCCCCTTACTTTAACCCCTGCATGCCACTGACTAACTACTATACTCCAGATGCAGTTTTTTGGAGTATGGTTAGCAATGTACATTTAAAGTGCATTTCAAAAATCAACCACAAGAGGGGGAGATTGCACACATTGAAAAATGGACACTGGTACGGTTGGGGAAAGTTAGTTAATAGTTATTAATGTTTATATTTTTTTCACAACATGCAAAAATTAAAGATTCTCTATAAAAATGCAATTTACATGATTTTCCTTAGCAAATGGATCTGTCAGATCCCCATTTGATGCACAATCAGCCTACTGCCTGAAGGACAGTAGCACATGAACCACAACGATGGGAATGACTTAGACCAGCAAAAGGCACCTTTATGTTGGGCTAACGGGATCCTCCCCAGGAGTTGCACCAATGTAATTATGCTGGTTTCTAATTGATAGTTACAGAATCACTACACCCTCAGGCTACTCGGATCCCTGAAATGTCATCTCCAAATTTACGTGTCAGTGGTTAAAATATAATTTAATGGGCACCAGAACCCTCCTAATCTCTGGGCCCCCATCCCATAGGCTGTGTTCACACAGCACTTTTGTTTCAAAACAACCTCGTTGTTTCGAAACAAAAAAAAAATGTTCACACGACGCACCGTTGTTTCGAAACAACGGGAACCCATTGTTTCGAAACAAGGGTGTTGTTTCGAAACAAGTTAAACCCCATTTGGGGGCGAAACAACCTTGTTTTGAAACACTTGTTTCGGAACAAGGCGTGTGAACATGTTGTTTCGGAACAAGACGTTCCGAAACAACAGGTCAAGGGCTGCCCCCTCAGCACCCTGGCCAGGGAACACTCAGCACCCTGGCCAGGGTGCTGAGGGGTGTCCCCTGGCCGGTGCCTGCAGCCCCACTCTGCAGGCACTTGCGGGGTTCAGCGCTAGGCAGCGCTGAAGCCCGCCAGTTCCTGCAGCCCCCCTTTGCAGGCACCTGCGGGGTTCAGCACTGGGCAGCGCTGAAGCCCGCCAGTGCCTGAAGCCCCCTGCAGAAGTGAAATAGCAGGTTCACAGTGTAAACCTGCTATTTCGTTTCCGCCTTTTTTCCTTTTTTCGAATTAACATTTTGTTAATTCGAAATAAGGTGTTTTGAAATAAGCGTTATTTCGATATACGGTTGTTTCGATACAACCTTATCGAAATAGCCCACTGTGTGAGAACACAGCCATATTGTCCAGGCCACCTTCATGCACGTCTGGGCCCCAGCCCAGGTAGGCATTTGCAACCACTTCTCAATATCATATACATCAGCTTTCATGCCATAAAAATAAAATACTGGCCCCAATCCTGGCTTCACACGCTGCTCCTTCCACCCCTCTGTACCTCCCTGACCCCTGATACCAGCCTCACACTCTGCCTCTGCTAGCCAGCTCACACTCTGCCTCCGCCACCCCCCGTCTCCAATCCTGGCCTCATATGCTGGCTCCACCACCCCTGCCCCCATCCCGGCTTCACATGCTGTCCCCTCTGCCCCCTACCACCTTGAAGGCCTGGCCTGGCCCAGCATGCCCACCCCAATCACTTACTGTCCCCTGCTGCAGCTGGGAGCCCAGCCCTGGCTGGAGCTGGTAGTCTCATCCCACCACCCCATCGCCTGAAGAAGGGAGAGGAGGGGAGAGATGGGGTTGGCCTTTCACAACCCATGGCAAGGGTATGAGTGAGGATGTGAGGGGTCTCCTGGATCACACCCATGGAGTTTCCCTGGCTTTCCTTTCCTGCAGGGGCTCCACTGCTGTGTTGCAGTTAGATGCTCCCTTCTGGCTCCTAGTGCTGAAAGAATTTTGTTTCTATGGATGCTGGGCAGCCCAGCACGCACAAAGAGGGAACCCTCCCAGCGTGAGGACCCAGGAGGCAGCTCCCAACTGGCTCAGACTGAGGCTGTTTCTCCTGGAAGGATTTGCAGCTCCTGTGCCAGGGCAGAGCAGAAGGTGCATTCCTCCTGCTTTTTCTATTTCTAGGGGCCCTGAAACGCTGGCCCCTCAAATTTGTGGGCCCTGGAACATTGTTCCAGCATAGTACCCTGGAGTCACTGCAGCTGGAAGGCAAATTCCCACGCTGTAAACCTATCCCATGTGTCTCTCCAGCCTACTGTTCTGTGTCACTACACAACCTGAGATTTATACAGTAACCTTCTGATGGTGCTATGCTCCACTTGCATCCTTGCTCCCTATAGACCCCTTTACCACTCAGACTGGAAACTGTGTCCTTTGCTTTGGAACTTCTCCAATATTTGCCTAAAAAATTTCCCATTCCCAAGACTTTAAGAATGTCCCAAGCAGTTATTTCTGCCTAACAGCTTGTTAGCTGAAATATTTGCAGCAAGTGAACACAAAAGGGACCCAAATGCAGCTGTGGTGAACTCATTTTAAAAGTCAAACAAATATGTGGGGAGCTACGTTATGGTATTAACCTGCTCTGAGTCTGGAAAGGAAGGAAAAACAACAGTTGTCACCAGTGACGCTCATACTAACTTGGTCCATCGTCTTCTGATACCTTTGCCCTTATGGAAAACACATAGTCATTCTTTGGTTAGACCAGACATGGCCAAACTGCGGCTCACAAGCCACATGGTGGCTCTTCAATGAAAAAGGGTGGCTCATGGAAGAACGTCAGCAAATCAATTTAGTAGGTAAAAGTATATCGCTATATGCCTCAGTGTGGCTCTTGAAGGTTTAATAATCAACTTGTGTGGCTCTTGAGTTCCATAAGTTTGGCCACCCCTAGCTTAGGCCAAGACCTTAAGCTCCCAAATGATGATGCACATTTAGATTTCATAGTAAGTCTGCAGCACATTTGCATTGTCTTTCACAGTACTGTGATCTTATCTGATTGTTTGCTTTTGGTCTCCAGTGAAAATACATTTACTGGTGGTCAGCTGATCACCAAACCTGTGGATTTGTCATAACCCTAAAGTTTACTTGGTGCTTTGTTGGGTTCCCCCTGTGTAATTACACTGTATTGTGCTGAAGAAAATGCCTGAAGTCAACAGGGCTACTGATAGTCATAAATCCTACACCCACAAATCAGTATTTTTCATGTCAAGCCCTTAGTGGTGACATTAGAAATACAGGGAATATTTTCACTGGCTCTTGCAGTGAGGTGTGCATCACTCCATGGGGTGCCTGATCATCGTGGGACATTTTACCTCAATCCCTCTCTGAAATGCTACATGCTATAGCCTCAGCTGGGATTTTCAGAGCTCTTCAGTGGAGCTGGGCACCCAACACTCCTAGTAATATTCAGCAGCCTTGGGCCCCTTTGAAGACCCAGACACTCCCTGTAACTGCTGTGTTGAGAAATTAGACATCCTGGGAGGAGACTCATCAGTCACTTACATTGGGCCCCAGCTATGGAGGGGCAGCCTGGTTGTCTCTGCTGCAGCTGGAGATTTAATACTGGATAGGCCTCTTTATTCCCCATTGGCCAAGTTTGTCCCTGGTTTGATTTCCCAGTATGTGCAAACAGGGCCATCCCTAGGGCAGTGCAGGGCCCTGGGCGAATTGGTCTCTGCGGGGCCCCCACCCACCCCAGCACTGGGGGGCAGGGCTGGCCAGCCCAGCGGAGTGTCTGACAAGGCACATCGTTCCCTAACCCCTCCAGGTTCCTGTTGCTGAATATCAGGAGCCAAGAGTTCAGCAAATCAAACAGGTTGTATTGATTTCAAACTGAGAGAACAAGAGACAAGGAGGGTAAAAGGTGACAATCATTGTTATGAGAAAGTGAGGCCAGACCATCTCTATTCAAACCCAAATTTATGGTATCAGATTTGCTTATGAATTCCAACCCTGAAGAGACTATCTTGGCTTTCTCATTATATAACAGTGATTGCCATTTCCCTCACCCTCCCTATCTATTGTTCCCCCAGTTTGAATCAATACAACCTGTTTGATTTACTGAAGTCATCTGACCTAATCCTGTGATGACAGTTCACTGCATTTAATCCCTCCTTCCTATACTTTTTCTGTTCCATTTCCAAAAATCTGAGAAAATGGGATTTTCTCTCCTGAAAGTTCATGCAATAAATAAAATTTATCTTTAAAAGTGCCACAGGATTCCTTTTAACTTGCACTAAATTATTAATTTACTTACTGTGAAAATAGCACTTGTAAACTAAGTATTTCCCCACCATACTGTTTAAATCAGAATCTCAGGATAGTAAGGGAAACAGTGAATTCACATCTCTCAGTTGGGTAATGCTGATAACCCGTCTGGCTCCTCAGCACTGAGGTCTTAGTTATCACTGCTATAGATGCTTCTGTTCCCTTTTGAAATGTAAGACTATAACCTATTTGTGCATATATGTTTACCTGCATTATCTTTACACATAACCCTTGTTTCCTTTTTAATAAATGATCTTGTAAGAAGACTGATAAAAGCTCTGTCTTTGGTTCAAGAGCTAAGGTGCAGTTTACCTTGGGTAAGTGGTGGGAGCTTTGAGAGCAGGAGTAACCAGGATATTGCTGTGATTCTGGGTGGGAGTGGCCATCTATCACAAAGGCAGACATACCTGGGTGGCAAGATAGATCAGAGTACCTCAGGGGCCTCACGGCCTCCATGTTACAGTGTCTGAGGAGTTTTCACTGGACATTTTGTTAGTGACATCAGTCTAGAAACCTCAACCAGTTTGTGTATGTGCCCTGGTTTGCAGCAGTCTGTCCCAAGGGCGGCACGTCACCATCACAAGACACTGCAGGCAGCCCTGTAGCAGGGCCTTGGCTTTAATTCTTGAGCTTACTAATGTGAGTAGCTGAGCCCATGCAGAAAAGGGATCTTTGAGCAAGGTATATGTGACCCAGCAACCCTTCGCTGCCAACTGGCAGAGGGTACAGGAGATGCAGAGGGTTTTACAGGGATCCCCTTGGTCTGACAGCTACATAATAGTTCACCCAAGTGTGGCAGGTGAGGTCTGTACTAAGAGCCAGTGGTCACTGCAGGATGTCTGTATGGACTGAAGGGACTGATGCTGGAAACTGTACCCTTACGTTGTGGCAGGTCACTAGAAGGTGATGAACCTCAGGCAGGCAGATGGTAACAGGTTACCTCCCTTTCTGGCCTTCTGTGTACTGGATGCCTATATGTGTACTCAACCAACTGCAAATTGAGAGATTGTAAAATCCAGATTCCAAAGAGGCAGCCATGTTAGTCTAGTCCAGCAAAATCTGTTAGTCTTTAAGTGCCATAGGACTCCTTGCATTTTTTGCAAAATCCAGAAAAGAGGAAATGGACAGGAAGAAACAAATAGCAGGGGTGTTGTGCTTTAAGAATAAAGACAAAGACTGGCCTAGTCTGCCTTGTAACACAGAGAAACACTGGATTCTTCACCAACTGAGGGAACTGACAACACCCAGCTCAAGAAAAAGGGTCACAGTCCACCTGGCTCTAGAGCACGGGGTTAGGTGATGAGCAGTAGCTGGTTAGACAGGAGGAGTAGCTAAATGTTAAAGCTCTAGAACACATTATGGTTTTATTGCACATGTAACCATTTGTTTCCAATACATCTACTTGGGTCTCTGCTTTGTTAAACTGACATGGATTTCACTAGGAACACGTGTCAACACTCTGTGTTAAAGGGAGCAGAGAGCCGCAGTGGAGCTGGTACGCATAGAGGAGTGGGCTTTGCTGTTCACTTTGAAGCACCATCCCAGAAGCTTCACAGAGTAGTAGCTGACTGCAGATTTAGGATGGATGAACTACAGCCCAACCCCACAGCCCAGAAAGAAGGCCTGAGAGGAGGAGGAGCTGGGATGGCGAGACATACCTGTGCTCCTCTGCTCCTGGGTTCTGCTCTGCCTTAAGCCACAATCCAGCCGCATGAGACTAAAAGTAGTATTTCATGTTACAGGGATGCACATGGATCTTCACCATCACTGTTATATCACGGTAGCTTCTTTCTGGCAGATCCATTTGAACTAAGCACCACACATCTCAGACCCAGTGGCTGCCTTTTATCCAACCACAGCTGGTCCCTTGAGCAGAGCCTGTGACTAAGAAGTTGCAAAATTGAAGAGTGAGTCAGTGTCACTGATTCCTTTGGAGAAAGAGAGGCCTGCAGGTGACATCTTTCCTCTCCCTCACTGATTGGAAGCTGAGCTCTGGTAGTGCCCTTTGTAACCTTTCTGCAGCGCTTTGGGTGAGAAGACAGCTCCACATCTGGGATGAATTGTGGATGTTTCACAAGGAAGAAAGCAGGCTGAATTGCAAAAGAGTTGATGCCCTGGTACTTGTTAGTGCCCACATTGGATCCCTGCATTTCAGCTTTCTTTTAAAGGAATGTCAGAGGGCTTGTCTATGCTATGGAATTAGGTCAAATTCATTTAGCTCAAGGTGTAGTCACAAAAGCAATTCAGTGGGCTGTTGATGTCTACGCTACCTCCCTTCTACCAAAAGTGCGTCCTCACCCGGAGCACATGCACTAACCGTAATGGAGCATCGCAGGGCACTGACAACCTTGTGGGGCTCACAGATGGAGCCCTCACTCATCCCTGGGTGACAGCCTTAGCTATGAGCCTGGCACAGGGATCAGTTTTGCAATAGGGTGTTTACCAGCCTGCCTTATCATTTCAAGATTGTTTTGAGTAACATGTGCCTTAGAATGCAATGTCACTGACTCCAACTTGAGACCAGTGCTAACTGGGATCGATGTTCCCTCTAAGCTGATGATGCAGCTGGGCAACTTGTAGATGGAGCTGAGCAACCTATGGATGCAGCTGAGCAAGTTCCCTCCTGGTTCCCCGAATCGGGACTGGGCCACTGGACCACTTCCCATCAGCTCCCCAAGTGCATCCATAACTTGCTCAGTTGCATCATCAGCTTAGAGAGTCAACAGTGGTTCCCCGCAGCATCGCGTGGCGGGGATGATCTCCTGCTTCTTCCTCTGGCCCCCCCAATCCCTGCCTTCTCCTTCTGCAATACATGCCCACCTGCTTCCCCACAACACGGCCCCCGGATTATGCCTCTGCCCAAGTCGACCAAGGACTGACCCCTTCTTTCCTCCCAAACCCACCTGTTTACCCCTTATCCCTTTCCCCCTTACCTGACAACCCAGCTGAAGCTATTGCCTACATTAGGGATAGTGAATCTTATGGAACTCAAGAGCCACACAAGTTGATTATTAAACCGTTGAGAGCCACACTGAGGCATATAACCATATACTTTTACATACTCCAAAATTACTAAATTTAAAATTCATTGCACAGTTTAATTTTATTGTAAAAAGAGGGCAACTATTGATGCTACTAATGTCCGATTCTAATAGTTACTTAAGGTTACCCAGAAAACTAGGCCTATACAGTAAAAACTTAGCGGTTGCTCAGTGTAGAAGACTGCAGGCTAATGGCAAGTTTTTTCTTTTTTTTAATCTGGGCAGTAACTTGTCAATGCAGTACATAAAAACTCTCTCAGGTTCTGATCTCTAAGTATTACACAATGTTTCCATTTAATAAATTTCTTTGTGGAATACAGTGCTTCACAGCAGTAAATTGTGCCAAAAATTGAAAGTAATCTACATTGTTTTAAACTTTGCTCCTTAGTATTTTTGTTTCCTAGTATTCCATGTCATGTTTAAGACTTGCAAAACATGATTTTAGTTTAACAAGTAAACTGCATTAGGGGCTATGAGAAAATCAAAACATGCCACTGCTTCCCCAGCCATGTCCTGCTTCTTCCCTGCCAACCCTGACCATGCGGCCACCTCCCTGCCAGCCCTGAACAGGCCAAGCTTGTCTGCCGGTCCTGACCATGCAGCTGCCTCCCTGCCATCCCCGACCATGCAACTGCCTCCTTGCCATCCCTGACTATGCTGCTGCTTCCCTGCCAGCCTCAAACATGCTGAACTCCCCCTCAGTCTCCAACCATGCTACCACTTCTAGTCCGTTTCCGACCATGCCACTGCTTCCCTGCTGTCCCTGACCACGTGGCCACTTCCCCTCTGTCCCCGACCATGCCGCACTTCTCCCCACATTACATGGCACCAAGAAGGTATGTGTCTGGGGCCAGGTAGGGCCTGTGGCTGCCAGACTTGCATGGGGGTCAGTGTTGCCTGCAGAGGTGAGAGGAGGCAGCTGTGCCAGTGCTTACCCACGCAGCCTACAAGGAACATTGATGGCATGTCTCAGTGTTGCCTCTGGGAATATTGCAAAGTTCCAAAGGGGCAGCCGTGTTAGTCTAGTTCAGCAAAAGAAGCAAGGAGTCCTGTGGCACTTAAAGACTAACAGATTTATTTTTCGCATAAGCTTTCGTGGAAGAAAATCCCACTTTGTCAGCTGCTTTGAAGATGGGGGAACTTACAGAGTGGGATGAAAATAAATGCAAGGGACTGTAAGACATGGGATCAGGTCATATAGTAACAGCAAATCAGAGCAGTTGTTACTATTCAAACAATGGGAAACAGCACATAGAGGAGGGTAAAGTCAAATCATTTGTTGTAATGGGAAAAGGAGCAATAGTTATGATTTAATCCTGCTTTCACATAATCTAATCTGCATATCAATTCTAATTCAGCTGTTTTGCTTTGAAGTCTGGATGTCCCATTGACTTTCTTGAGCACAGTTGTTAACAAACCATCCATAGAGTAATTAGAAAGATGAAAGTGCTTAGCAACTGGTTTTTGTATGTTGTGATTTCTGATGTCAGTTTTGTGCCAGTTTATTCTTCTGCATAGGGACTGTCCTGTTTGTCCAATGTATAAGGCTTGGGGACATTTCTGGCCCATGATGGCATAAATCACATTAGTGGATGAGCAGGTGAATGAGCCCTTGATGGAGTAGCTAGCATGATTAGGTCCTATGATGGAGTCTGTTGTGCAGATATGTGAGCAAAGTTGGCAACGTCGTTTGTTGCAGGGTTCTGTGCCTGTTTTAATGGTTTTGTTGTTAGGTCTGTAGTTGCTGGTGAGTATCTGCTTAAGGTTAGGGAGCTTCTGTAGGTGCCTTCTCCCAGGAGACGTGGGGGGGCTTGAGCCAGTTGGTGCTGTAACATTATTTGAAAACCCCTAGATATAAAACCTGGCCCTTGCTCTGCCATCTTGCCCTGGTAGAAGGGTTACATTTGGGGGCTTGTCCAGAATCCCTGGGTCAGTACCCCTTGCAAGCACACCTGAGTGATCACTTAAGGTGAGGTCCAATTTGGTTGTATTTGGAGCTAAAGAAACTTGCATAATGGCCTCACAGCTATTAGCGAAGTGGTTGTCAAACTTTTTTCTTCGGGACTCAGCTCTGGGTTCCTCTGCCATACAACGACCTTCCATTGTGTGTGTGTATGGGTGGAGGAATGGGCCGCCACCCCCTGTGGGATCAGCGCTGGCTGGCCAGGGAGCAAGGGGCAGCTGCCCTTGTTCCCGGAAGTAGTGTGGGCTGGAAGGGGTGTGAGGGGCAGCTGTGCCCCCTCCAGATGCAGCACGGGTGCCGCGACCCAGTCCCTATGGGTCTGCGACCCAGTACTGGGTCATGACCCATACTTTGACAACCACTGTATTAGAGGATTTGTGTAAGGGAATGCATATTGACCCTAAGAACTGCATACTGGTGCAAGAGATACCTGAGGGGTTTCCTTCTTAGAGACATACATAGCTAAATGCAGAATGCATCGGTGTGTATTAGAGAAGGAAAAGGGAACCTGTGAAGTACTATGTGGATTAAAACAGGCTGTGGGTTCCTCATCAGTGCCAATGGAGTTAAAGATCACTGGCAACCTATTGAAGATAGTAATGGTGAAGGGTAAGTCCCCAAAGGCCTCAACCTCAGAGATAGGGTTCCTGAAGAAAATGGCTGCTTTTCTGAAGAAGGAAAGACTGCAGCTGATATACCCAATCTACTGGGCGTTAGCCCTTCAGCCCAAACCAAGGGACTGCCTCCCCATTGGGGGTGTGGGAGAAGGTTGTAAAGAAAGTATTGAAGAAAGCTATGCAGCCCCACCATGACAAGCACATACTGTGGGTTAAGGTTATTTTCTGAAGGTTCCACCCCGACGCCTCAGGAGAAAGGATTTGAACCCTCATTGAAATACACCTTGTGTGATTCTGAAAAGCAGAGACGCCTTATAGAGAGTCTCTGGGGGCCAGCTCTAGATGTGATCTGCACTCTGAAGCTGGTTGACCCTGGGGTAAATAGTGAAGAAGTAATACACCTTGCACACAAACTTGTGGCAGCCAGTGTAGATCTCCCCAGACCCTTCCGTGAGAACCATATGGATGATATAATCTGGAGCATGATTTGCTGGGATGACAGATTCTCGGCTGGGGGGAGGATGTAAGGCAGGTCTAGAGGCTGGGCACTTCTTGTGCTTAACAGCCAAAAGGGGGGCAACAGGCTGGGCACTTCTTGTGTTTAACAGCCAAATGGGGGGCAACTAATCTGCATGGGCTTTGTATTTGCATGAGCATAATTAGGTATTAGCATAACCTCACTATATAGGTGCAGGGCATGATGGTAAATAGTATGTGGGTTGATTTGATCATAAATCTGTCAATATTTGTATTTTAACTGATGAGGGAAATGAAATTTTGCCTTTTTCATAATATGCTATCCTTTAACTTGATAAAGTCTGTTTAGCCTATTTGGTGGAAAAGTCACCATTAGCAACACAGAGCTGGAAAGAGTGAGCAACTCTCTGTTTCAAATTATAAAAAAAGACAAAAAAAAGGGGTGTGTGTAAGCATTATTTGTGTCTGTGAGTACTGCCCCACTGTTAAGGGATAGACTTAATGACTGAGCTCTTTGTGGAGTCTTTTCTTTTGGTTTTTTTTTTACTTGAAGGAGCTATTTGTGTTGTCCTGAAAATAAGAATTGAAATCACTAAGGAGTAAGATTCTCTACAAAAGCTGAAATTGCTGATGAGTGACCAGCAGGTGGAGTGGCTGGAGCCAGGAGAGGGTGGAAGTGATGAGAGGGTGAACAGCGAGTGGAGCCAGCAGATGGAGCCACCAGAGTGCCAGAGAGTGTGAGTGAGCAGTGAGTGGAGCCAGTGAACAGCAGACAGAAACAGCGGAGGGCTGGAGGCTGCGAGTGACCAGCAGGTGGAGTGGGTGGAGCCAGCAGAAGGCTGAAGGGCATGAGTGACTAGCAGGTGGTGCTGGCGGACAGCTGGCATGAGGGACATTCTCTACATACACTGGGGTGGAGTGAGTGCTGTATTGGGTTTTGTGGGAATCTTGTCTTGCACTGATTCTTGATATTGTTTCTATATGTTCTTTATTGCTGCCATTGGAAGTTCTATGTACTACACTCAAACTCATGCTTGCAGGTCGGGAAGCATTACCCCTCTCGTGTGCCCAGGGAACAGTGCATAATCTCCCAGGAGACTGGGTGGGGGCTCGAGCCGGTTGGTGGTGTAACATTATTTGGAAACCCCCCAACTATAGAACCCGGCCCTTGCTCTGCAATCTCACCCTGGCAGAAGGGTTACATATTCAATAGCCTCGTTTCACCAAGTTTCAGTTATGCCTGCTGCTATAGCAAGAAAGAGAGGTATTTCTAATTGTAAACAGTTTTTTCCTTATTGTATTCAGATATGTAATCAAGAACCAAAATTTTTCAAAGCTGTGTTCTAAAACAAGTGTGTAAAGATATCTTTTGTGTAGATGTTTGTGAGCACAGGGCTTGTCTAACATGTGCCTCTTGCTGATGTTTTTGCTGAATACCTCAAGTGCACACCTGTCTGGGGACCTGTGCTCTAGCTCTGTTTTTCTAATGTGACTCAGCCATCCTGCCAAGCCCCCATGCTAGGTTCACTCAGCAGATAAGACAAATTTATGTGTATGCTCTCGTTAGACTTTATGTAGACCTATAAATTGAGAAGGGAGTTGTAAAGATCTGGTCCAGTGTGCCATTGTGCCCCCCAATTCCCACTCCTGAATCCCGATTCACCCTGCTTAGTCAGGTGTCATGCTAGGCCTGAAAAGGCCAAGCCATCTTTGTAAAATACATGACCTAAGGCTAACCTTTGAAGACATATTATATGGAAATGCAATGTATGAGTAGGCTAGGGTTTTGATATGCATTTGTATCCTTAGTTGTTTCTTGATGGTATTTACAGGTATCCTGTTAGAGGTTAGCAAGGTGAATGAAGTGCTTCTCTATCTGTTACCATTGTTCTATTGGAAGGGGTCAAGAGGGAACATTAACATCTAAAGGAACCTTTGATGTACCAATTTAAACTGTCTGTTAATGGCGCTAATGCAGTTAATTACCTGGGGTCCCCAGGAGGTGAAGGTTTTCCTTCAAAGGACAATATGTATTGCTATGTTTCACTTAAGAAAGTACCTGGGAACTGTCATCAAAGCCCACATGAAGAATTGACCTGCAAATGCCCACCTTGCTAGCTGCAACTGTAAAAGGACATTGGGAACCGAATTCCTGGTTCTCACATCTGTCCAAGCTTCTCAGGGAAAGTTTGGGCCGCAGGATTGAGATCCCAGCCAGTACTGGCCTGGAAAACTGCCCTCCTAATTCTCATGGGGGAGAATTAGAACAAACTCTACACTTGGATGATTTGGTCTCTACTCCTATAAACTGGATCACTAACAACTGAAGCTGTGAAACAAGGATTTATCTTCTTTGGACTCTAAATCATTTGTATGTATGTGATTCACTTTGACCCTATAACAGCTCTCATTTTGTTTCTTTTCTTTTATGTTAAACCTTTAGTTGTAGTTACTAAAGGATTGGCTGGCAGCGTGTTATTTTGGGTAAGATTCAAGCCTATATCGTTCTGTGTAATGTGGCTGACCCCTTGGGGTCAGAAGAACCTATTTCTTTACCAGACCTATTGGCTGTACTGGGGACCAGTGACAGGAATGCAGTAAAGGGAGCTGGCTATACTATATGGTGGCTTCTTGATATCCATTGTGGGGGATCAGAAGCATTGTTGGTGACTGGTTGGGGCAGTTTATCTCCAGGTAACCCACCAATGCTGGGAGAATCTGCTCTCCTTTTTGCAGCTTGCCCTGATCTTTGCATATTCAGGTGGTTATCTGAGGACGCCTGGGTCACACCAGGTAACCACTCATTCCTGAGTCTGTCTGCAGCAGCCTCTCACATGTCCTTGGTCCCAAGCAGTGGGTGTGTGCCCTCTGGCTACTCAAGGGATGGTCCCCAAGTGAGCAACCCAAGCCCCGTATACTACCATGGGAACCACAGAGAAACAAAAGATAAAACACACATTCTAAACTTATAAAACTAGTACAAATATGTTTCTCTCTCCCTGCAAGTCCAGCCATGATGGTTTATAGTCATTCTCTTCCTCTTTCAAAGAAGGGCCCAATCCGTATTGTAGATGTTTCAAGATGGAGTTTCCAGGCAAAAAGTTTCAAGCTCTTTCCCATGTTTCTCTTTGTTTCTAATCCCCTTCCAACCCCTCCTTTTCTGGGCAGAGGTGATTTCTCCCCCTGCCTACCCTGTCTCAACCAGGGACCTCTATCTGCATAGGCTGTGTTACTTGCTCCACTCCACCTACTGCTTGCTCACAGCTTTGGTTGTTTATGTAACCCTTTTGCCAGGGCAAGATGGCAGAGCAAGGGCTGTGTTCTATATCTAGGGGCTTCCAAATAATGCTACAGCACCAGCCGGCCCAAGCCCCCACCCAGTCTTCTGGGAAATCATGCACTATTCCCTGGGCACCCCAAAGGGGCAATGCTTCCCTTCTCACAAGTATGAGTCTGAGTGTAGTATACAGGATGTTTAATAGTGGTATAAAAGAATGCATAGACATGAGAGCAAAACCAGCACTGTTCTGGAGAATCAGGGTAGAACAGAAGTCTCACAAAACCCAGTACAGCACTTACTCCACCCCAGAGTATGTGGAGAACGTCCCTCATGCCAGCTGTCCACTAGCACCACCCACTGGTCACTCAGTCTCTCCAGTCCTCTGCTAGCTACTCACACCATCCACCAGCTCTACCTAGTGGACACTCATGCTCTCCAGCCCTCCACTAGCTGGTTGCACCATCCATCAGCTCCACCCACTGGTCACTCACACTCTTCAGCCCTCTGCTGGCTCCACCCAGTGATCACTCTTCAGTGATATCAGCTCTAAGAGAAGGCTTCAGTTCTCAGTGATTTCAGGTCCTGACTTCAGACAACTCCTCTCATCAAAATAACAAAGGAAGATTCTACAAGGAACCAATTCAAATCTGTTTTTTAACAATGGGACAGAAGAGCTATCACTTCAAGCATCAGCTTATTGACAAAGCTAATGATCCCTCACCTCCTTCTCTATCTTTATCAGCCTGAAAATACAGGGTTGGTTCCACTATCAAGTTCTTTGCTACTGATGGTGACTTTTCCACCAACTAAACCAAATTGAGTTTATACAATCAAAAGGGTAGCAGACTATAAAAAGACTATTTCATTTTCCTCTTCAGTAAAATTGCAGATATTGACGGATTTATGATCAAATCAATGCTCATACAATTTGCCATCATGCCCTGCACCCACACAGTGAGGCTGTGCTAATACCTAATTGTGCTCATGCAAATACAAAACCCATGCAGATTAGTTGCCCCTCTTCCACTGTTAGGCACAAGCAGTGCCCAGCTGCTAGACGTGTCTTACATCTACATGCTCCTGGCAAAGTATTCTGTCTGTCTCCTACGCTCCTGAGCCATGCAAAACATGTTACACATCTGTGCACATACATGATGCTGAAGGCAACGCGATATAACTGTAAGGTGGAGTGTTCAAAAGGAAACCTAGCATGGCCTAACTGGTACCAAATCATACGATCACAGTGCATAAGTGAACAGAAAAATCATACAGATTATAGCACTAGAGGTGTATGGGTGTGCATCCTGTGACAGGAGTGAATATAAAAACCTTTCTGGAATCAAGTCTCCTGTAGTTCTCCCAGTATAGTAGAGAGGATTTTCTGGCTTTAGGTATCAGGGTGCCCATGCTTTTAACAAAGCAACACAGGAAACCAAGCTCACTGTCCTCCTGAAACATAAATGCCTGTAAGTGGGAAACAAGTTCCTGGCACCACATTGGTTTTGCAAGCAGGGCAGGTGGCTCATACCATCTGGGCTACTGTTGTATCCTCTGCCGTCCCATGTGGAGAGTTTGTGCCCCCTTCCAGGGGCTGGCAGCCCTCATCCCTGGGCTAAACTGCAGCTTCTAGCCCCCTCCCCCACCTGATATTGCAGCTCCCCTTTTTCATCCTCTTGCTTCCAATTGCCCAACCCCCTGCTCACACTCTCCCCATCCCCAGTTTGCCCCTCTTTAACATCTCTAAAGAGCAGGTGGCACCAAAGCTGATGCCAAGTGAAGGCAGAGTCAGGGCAGCACACCAGTAGAAAAGCAACAGGAAATTCTACCTTAACTAAGATTTTAGACTGCTGTGAATTTACCATATCGCCATAGCACCAAAGCCCTGGTCTTGCAGAATCAGCATCTCAGGTGCACACTGTCAACAGAGGTGGCAGCCATGATGGCCACCCTGCCCCACACATAGCCCCCCTGGATTATGCTGCTCTCTGGGAGGAATATTAAGTATCGATCTCCCTGATGGGCCTCATCTCCACGCTATCCAGCTCAAGGGGAAGAATATTAAGTATCAATCTCGCCTGATGGCCCTCACTCTCCTGTGTGAGATTCTTCCTCCATAGCTTTGTGTCAACAAGAAAGGGGGTGAGTTCCTATCCCTCCTGAACAGTTTCTTGGCACCCCGTCACCACGAAGGAGGGGTCATTGTCTGGGGTCCCAGTTTTATCATTGGTCCTGACCAGGATCCCACTCCTAATTGGCTATTTTTACTCTGGCTGGGCAAAATTCTATTTAAACCCCCTGTCTCAGCTAGCTTGTTGTTCTCCCACCCTCGAATGCTAAAGGGCACGTCGCGACCCGGTCGGACTGATCCCCCGACTGAGACAGGGAGCACCCACCCCTGAGACGCTTTTTTTTGGGGGTGTACACGAATTGTCGGCTGAACAATTAAGTACTGGGATGTTGCAGCTGCTCTGCCTCCTCGCTTTGGTTTCCACTACAGTGCTAGAACAGGTATTATAAATCAATACAAGCCTTCTACGTCTCTTAATTCTGTTAGTTGGTCATAGGTGTTCTATGGTATCATTAAAAAAATTATTTTTTTTGTTTACTTGAATTGGTGTCCATCTCATTGATAGGTGTTGTCGGTCCATCGCAGTTACATCACGAACCCGGGGTTCAACACACACTGATATCCCTGTGAAGCACCACTGACCCTCCACCCAAACAAAAGAGGGAGAATGCAGGATGAGGGTCTTAGTGGCACATTTTTTACAAAAACCTCCAGGGTTCGAGGTTGAAATGAACAACAGGGGCTCCTTCCTACTTAGCAAACAGGGAGAGTTGGTTCCAACAAGGAAAAACACCCGGGTGGTGCTGCAGGCGGAGCATGTGGTGAATTAACTCAGGAAACTGAAACTAAATCAGCAGACAGGCTGTACCCTGCCCAGAGGAAGCCATGGCTTCAGAGAATCCTGTAGCAAGTCTTCAGGAGGAAGCTACTTGTCCCATCTGTCTGGATTATTTCAGAGAACCTGTCATTCTGGATTGTGGGCACAATTTCTGCAGAGCCTGCATCACTGGGTGCTGGGAGGATTCTGATGTGGATGTCTCCTGCCCCCAGTGCAGAGAAACTGTGCAACAGAGAAACCTCAGGCCAAACAGGCAGCTAGTGAATGTGGTAGAACTAATCAAAAAGCTGAGTGTCCCGGCATCAAAGGGAGAAGTAGAGGAGAAGATGTGTGTGAAACACCAGGAGGCTCTGAAACTGTTCTGTGAAGAGGACCAAGGCCCCATCTGTGTGGTTTGTGACAGATCTCGGGCTCACAGAGCTCACACTGTGGTTCCCATAGAGGAAGCTGCCCAGGAGTACAAGGTACGGAGTTGTTGCCCAGTCTAATGGCTGATAACTTTGGGTTTTAATTACAGGTTAATGTCATTACAAGTTGCCAAACACAGGTATAACTGCGTCATTCAGTTGTGTAGCACCTTTTTTTCCATCGGAGATGTAACACAAATTAATGATACTCCAGTCTGGCAGAAAAGGCAACCGATGAATATTTTAAATTTGTCTGATATGGGAAAGTTTTCCTTTAGGAGCTGAATTCTTTCCAAACCTAGTTCTGGCAAGTGAAATTAGGCAACTTTCTACAGACTGCAAATTGTTAAATGACCAGTGAGGTTTAATCATAAAAGCTGCAGGCCAGTGTGAGAGGGTTTCCTTCAGACCGGAGAAGGGGTTATCACAGTGTTTACTTTTGTTGTTTGTACCCCAGCAGATTTTACAGACCCTGGCCCTGCACAAAACAGTGAGGGAGTGAATCCCAGCCTGCAACCATTTACAGTCTAGACCAGGGGTGGCTAAACTTATGGAACTCAAGAGCCACACAAGTTAATTATTAAACCTTGGAGAGCGGCACTGAGGCCTACAGCCATATACTTTTACCTACTCCAAAATTACTAAGTTTAAAATTCATTGCAGACTTTAATTTTATTGTAAAAAGAGGACAAATATTGATCCTACTAATGTCAGATTCTAATAATTACTTAAGGTTACCATGAAAATGAAGCCTATACAGTAAAAGCTTAGCTGCCACTTGATGTAGAAGACTGCAGGCTAGTGGAGAGTTTTTAAAAATCCTGACCATGCTGCACTTCTCCTTGCCATCCTTGACCATGCCATGCTTTTCCCCACTGTCCCAAGCCCCTCCTGACATCCTAGGCTGGTGCTACTTTCCTAAATTGATTTCCTGACGTTCTTCTGAGAGCAACAATTTTTCATTCAAGCGCCGCATGTGGCTGCTGAGCCACAGTTTGGCCACGCCTGGTCTAGACAAAAGGTGGGAGGGGAAATGGGAATGGTGTGAGGAAGTGATTTGTTCAACATAGCAGTGGCAGAGCACAGTATAAAAACCCTGCACTAGGAAATCCTTACACACACACGCACACGTGTGCACGTGCCCATGCACCCTGCCCTGCAGCACTGAGCAGTGTGGTAATGTGGCCAGTAGGAGGAGAAGATTCCTGGATAAAGACTCCAGGCTCAGAAAAGAGATGAGGTTTCCCTCTGGGATTCTGCTTTGTGGGTTGTTCCAGAAGCCTCAGATGGCAGCCTGCATCAGAGGAGATCACTGTGCTGAAAACTGCATGGACCCCAAACACCCTGATATCACACAAAAACAGGCTCTGAGCAGGGCTGGGCCTTGCCAACTACCATTAGGATTAGAATGGGCTGCAGCAAAATTAGCCCTCAGATAGTGCTGACCTCTGTCAGTCTGAACTATTTATTGTGTGCATGGGCAAGGACCAGCCAAACTGGTTCCATTAGTCCCATCATGCATCCTTTGGAAATACCTAGAATCCACTGCTTCTGGGACCTTTGTGAGGGACTGTGGGGTAGCTGCCCAGAGAGCATTGCCATGGAAGGGTTTACGACAGCACTAGGGTAGATCCCAGCTGTTCTTAACACAGATCTAGAGGTGGCTTTTGGGGTAGGTGAGATAGGCGCTTGTCTAGGGCCCCAAGCAGTAAGGGGCCTTGTCTCATGTGTCAGATCCCTGACTCCTGTTGCCCCTTATCTACCCATGCACCAGCTCCCCAACCCCCCAGCTCCTGCCTCATCCATGCACGAGATCCCTGACTCCCAGGGCCCCTGCCCCCTACCTGGATGAAGCTGCAGAGGCATCCCCATGAATCACTCCCTGGCCAGGCTGCTCCCTCCCTGAGCATGCATCTGAGCATGCTCAGGATGGGAGATTTGAAAACTGCCAACCTGGCCTTAGTGGCTGCACTGTGCTTAGCAGCTGTGGCAGGGCAGGATATGCATTCCACCCTATTTTTTGGGGTCCCGGAACACTGTCCCCTCAAATTTGTAGACTGTTCAGGGCATTCCAGCCTACTTTAATCCTTGCTTACCCATCTAGTATATCTAGGAAGACTGACAATTATGTTATGGTTTGGGCGGATAAACAGCCCCTATAAATAAATCAGCAAATCATTTGTCGTTTTCAGGAGAAAATTGAGGCCAATTTGAAGATTCTGAGGAAAGAGAGAGAAAAGCTGCTGGGACTGAAAGTGACTGGAGAGAAGAGAAGCCAGGAGTATCTGGTAGGCGCCCAGTGTCTTTCATGTGCTGGGCTGTGCAGGTGGGAGGGTTGTTTACTGGTAGATTTTTCTGTGGCCTTGGTGAATGTGAGCTGTGTGTGTGTGTGTGTGTGTGTGTTTATGTTTGTGTTTGTGTTTGTGTCTGAAAGACAAATATTCATTCCCTGGAGAAGGGCAACAGCATCTTCTGCACAATTTAAGGTGAAATTAGATTAATGAGTTGATCCCCATCCCTTGTGGCTTTCAGAAAACCTCTCTGGAACTGAACTGATGCTTTCCCCATAGTGCTGCGTGCCATTGTCTACTCTCATTTCTTGCATTCTTTTGATCAATTACATAATTCCCCCCTAGTAATTCTGTCATGTGGTCCTGGGAAGGGCTGTAATTAGGTTGTCTGGCACCCAGGGCAAGCAGCCCGAAAGGCACCCACCCTCAGGCCCAGATCTGGCCCAGGGATGGGGAGCTGGAATCAGCTCCAGTCTCCTGGCTGGGCAGCAGGGCAGGTGCGTTCCCTGCCACCAGGTGAGTGTGGCCAGGGACAGGTGAGGGGAACCTTCCCTGCTGCCTGGGAAGCATGGGCAGGGATGGGCAGGGGGTACCTTCACTGCCACCAGGTGATTGCGGCCAGGGACTGGTGGTGGGGTGCCTTTCCCTGCCACTAGCATATTGTTACCAGGGTTGGGCAAGGCGTGCCTTTCCCTGCTGCCAGCCGACGGTGACCAGGGCCGAGTGGAGACTGCCTTTCCCCACTGCCAGCCAGAGCATTGCAGCCAGAACCAGGTGGGGTTGCCTTTCCCTGCCTGGGCTGGGTGGGGTGCCTTCCCCGGTGAGTGTGGCTGAGGGGCCAGGCTGGAGATGACATCCCCCAGCCCCAGCCTGGCTCCTGGAGCAAGATGCCTTTGGCAAAGGCATATTCCTCTTCGGGTCCAGGTAGGGACAGTGTCAGCCTGTGAGGAATCGTGAGTTTCCAACCCCAGTCTGGGGTCCCAGATTCTCATTGCAACCATCAGCTTAATGGAGCCAGCAGGGAAGGGGCTAGTGGAAGCCGGGCCCCACAGATGATCTGTGTCTGATTGGAGCAGACATTCGGCTGCATGACTTACTCCAGAGGGAGACACAAGACATTGGACAAACTCTTGATCCACTGCTGGACTGGAGCCTGACTTTGGCTTGACCCTGGTGTTGGTGCTGACGTGGGTCTGACCTGCAGCACTGCTGCCTGACTCTGACTCCACTCCTGACACTGATTCTGGCTCAGCCTTTCACTTGATCTTCCTGACTCCAGATCTGCCTCTGGCTGTAGCCCCTGATCTCCAACCCTGGCTATGATCACTGGATCTGACTGCTCACACCCTGCTCCATGTTCCTGACCAGCCCTTCCTTATGCTTTATAGAAACAGACCCAAAATGAGAGACAGAAGATTGTGTCTGAATTTCAGCAACTGCAGCAGTTCCTCCAGAAACAAGAGCAACTCCTGCTGGCCCACCTGGACAAGCTGGACAAGGAGATTGTGAAGCTACAGGATGACAATGCCACTAAACTCTCTGGGGGGCTTTCCCATCTCAGCGATCTGATCAGTGAGATGGAAGGGAAGTGTCAGAAGCCAGCAAGTGAATTTCTGCAGGTTAGACTGACTCAAAAGCATTCCAGATTTGCTTACAAGGCAGGGAGGGCTCCTGAATCATTAGCGTTGGAGTCCAGCCTTCAGAGATCTTGGTGTAACACAGTGTGTGTGTTCCTGACATGAGAGTGACTGTTGCTCTTTGAAGAGTTACAGACACAAAGATATCAGAGAAGAGAGAGCCCCATTATCTCAGGGAATCCATGGGCTTGGGAACAGGGCAGGGTCCCTTTCCCCCATATTCATAAACTCCTTCCTTGTGATCCTCTGTGGGTGTCATATGGGATTGAAATTCTTTTGTTTCTCATCTCTAGGACATCAGAAGCACCTTGAAGAGGTAGGTGGCTCTTTCTTGCTCCCCTCATACTTCACAGCACTGGGAAAGAGCTTGGATAGCATGTTAGCGCAGCATCTCCCCAAGGCTCTCCAGCAAAATGAGTGGGGAGGATCACATTATGGATACAAATGTCTCTGATCAACTTAATCCTGAGGTTCTCGCCCTTATATAGAAGACTCTGGAGTTACCCATTCTGTGGGAAAGACTGACCTAAAGTATTTCCTAAAGATGTCACATCCCTGGGGAGATGGTTATCTCACAATTATGGAGATGAAATGGGGCTTTTTGCTGTTGGGGGGCTGGTTATGGTTCGGCCCAGGGCTGTAATGATCAAAAATTTTTCCCACCTGGGGACTGTCTTTAAACCTATGAGTGGCATAAGATGGAAAGGTGGGAGGTGTTTGGTTTATCAGTTTTGTTCTCAGTGGGCAGATTTTTACAACACTAATGTGAAAATCTCCTGTTCATGCCAGCATGGAGACAAAGGAGTGAATTGGCCCCCCTCTGTCCCCTTCCTTCCCCTTGTGTTCCAGAACTAGTCTTTTCAGGCCAGAGTTGAAGAATATTAATGGCAACTGTGGGGGAAATTTGCACTGCCATGGTCTGTGTTGCCTACCTCTGAGGCTGGGAGAAGTAGAGAACTGCTCACTCCAAGTCCATTACAGAAGCAGCTCACTAACAAGACTTTACAGTGAGTCACTAAGTGAAATATAGCCACTTGAAATTGTTTCTTTCCAGATGCGAGAAGGGGACATTCCAGCAGCCAGAGGAGATTTCTCCTGAAGTGGAGAAGAAACTTTTTGATTTCACCCAGAAAACGATTGCTCTAATGGAGACTCTGAGGAAGTTCAAAGGTATTGGGAAGGGATCTTGTAAGGGGAACAGGAGATGCTGCTGAGACTGTGCTATGAGAACGGCTTTCGGTCAATCAATTCATAATTAGATAACTTACCTATTTGATTGTCAGGGAAGAATGCCACACAACTGGGGTCCAAGAAACTAAGATATCTTAATTAAACCTACATCTGTCCTAAAAACATGCCTTGTAATTCCATTTACTATTAAAGTAAAAAATTACTCAGTTGTTAAGGCCACGATCATCTACCTGATCTCTTGCACAATGCAGGCCATACAACTTCTCTCACTCAGTGCTATAGGACCCCCTAAGTAACTTCTAGCTGAGTTACAGGTGTTTTTAAATCATGATGTAAAAATTTCAAGTTACAGAGAATCCACCATTTACTCTAGTTTAAATATGTCAGTGACCTGTGTTGAAGAGGAAGGTGGAAAACCCCTCACTTCTCTGGCAATGTGACCTACAGGAAAATTCCTTCCCCACTTCAAATATAGTCATCAGTTGGATGCTGAGCATTTTGGCAAGACCAAACAGCCAGACACCTGGGAAAGAGTTCCCAATAGTTCAGAGACGTTTCATATAGAAAGAAGTGTTGGCCGGGTCCTGAAGAATATACAAACTATGGTGGATTTAATCTATGAAGCTTCAACAACTCGTTATGTCTGACATATTGCACACATCCAAATGATATCTTTATTAGCTATTTTCCAGTCACCTGGGAGTGTTATGACTATTAAGTATCTGACGTAATATGCATGCATAAGCTTTTTAATAGGCAAGGCTTTTGATGTCCAAGCTATTTTCATATTATTATCCTCTTTTCTGTTTGATTTAATAGCACTGATTATGTATAGGTCCCTTTAACCCTTGCTCCACATAGGTGTTTTTGGACTTTGGTAACTGCTCCTTGGCAGTAGTTTTTGGGTGTCTCTTGTCTATAAGCACATTGTGCGTTCAAAATGTCTTTGTCTCATAGAGCAGTTTATGAACAGATCACTTAATTTCAAGGTCACATAAGCCAACATTTTCCTTGCGTCAAGCAAAGTGCTAACCAGGACATAGGTTGGTTAGTTTAAACCCACACCTCGCTGCGTCCAAATATAGACGTAAGAATGATCCTTGTACTGATTTTCAATAGTGAATATAATAAATAGTCGAAAGCAAACAAATGAAGTAGATGTATCAGGGGCCCTGGCACCAGGATGTCTCACATTAATCCATGACTTGACAAAGGTCACAACATTAAAGCTCCAATTTAGCAAAACAGCCTTATCTGGAGCACCTGCATTCTTCTGTCCCAACTAGAGAATGGCAGAGCCTGCGCTCCAGAGTATGCAGCTTCCACAGCTGCGGACAGAGTCCGTTGGAGCTGCAGGTGCCCAGCCCTTCTCAGAACCAGGCCCCTGGTGCCTAAAGGCTGATACTCAAAATCTAGACCCTTCATTAAAGTTGGACATGTCCATCACTAGCCAAACGGACTGGGGGGAAGAAGTAAGCCCCTCCCGCACCTTGACGAATCCCTGCAGCACAGGAGCCTCCTACAGAAGAGCTGCAGGCACTAGGGGTGTTCCTGTGGGGTCTGAGAATGGAGAATGGGCAATGTAGCTGAGGGAGGGAATGAATAACATCTAGAAGAACACAGCCAGCATAAAGCTGGGTCTCTGATACTCCACACCCTAGCGAAGAACCATGGGGCTGTTGTAGAAGGGTTGCAACTCTGGCTGTTCAGAACTTCCTCAGCCTGTGCCAAAGTCTACACTGGCCTCTGCAGGCACCAAATAGCAGCATCACAAATGGCCTCCCCCTCTTTCCTCTTGCCAGCACAGGGCTGAATCTGTCCCATTGAGTCAACCTTCCCCTGCCTCAGTTCCCCCAGTTATAAAATAATTTTATTATTATTTATTAAAAGAAAAAGCAAACAGGCTGTTCTGAAGGAGGATTGGGTCAAATGGAATCCTTTATTACCCATCTCTTGTTCCCTTGACGTCTCGAGTGAGCCAAGAGGGGGATGAATTACAATCCTTTTAGGCGTGAGAATATGTAAAAGCTGACATTCATAACAACTTCCCAAAGATCCTTTTTTGGTTACATTAACACACAAGCAATGAATATTACTAACTATGTAGTGAACAGAATTATCCCCACCCCTGTTGTTTACAGGTTTAGTCAATGGAGCGATAACTGATGCATGTGGCACTGAGAAGTGGTAGCAAATGCCTACCTGGGCTGGAGGCCCCACATGTATGAAGAGGGCCTGGACAATATAGGAAGCGGCCCTGGAAATTAGGTTTCCGGGGCTCATCAAATTGTACTTTAACCTCTGGTTGTGACCTGCATGGATGTTGATTCTATTGGAGGGAGATGTCTGAAAGGTAAAGAAAACAAAGTTTTAGATTAGTTAATGTTAAGTATCTGAATGTGTCTCTGGGCCTCTCTCTCTCTCACAGTAATACCACAGCTGTATGAGTTAAGAGGATGAATGCTTTTATAAAAAGGAAAGCCTGAAATCTCCTCTTTTCCCCCTTTCCTCCTCCAGACACTCTGCTGTCTGCACTGAAGAGAACAAGAGGGGAATCCCTGGGATCATTCACACAGGGTGAGTTTTCAGGTGAAGATTGTCTCTGAATTGTGAGAAAATTTCAGTGAAAATGTTTTCATGAGATTGTAGGTAAAGTTATCAACCAACCAACTGTGGCCACGACACACACAGCCCCACACATAACACAGGGACAGTGAAAGATTGCCAGGTGGACTTACAGAAACATTCGTGACATGACACCTCCTGTAGTGCTGAGTTTGTGCCCAAGCGAATGATCAGAAACATTCTCTCTGAGTTGCCCCCCCACCCCCGTTCTTTCCTGTAAGGACAGAGCCATCCCCGGAGGCCGACTGGAGTGACCTCCCTCGGTCCCATGGTGTGGCAGGCCCTGTGCTTCCCCTCCCCATTTTCAGCAGCAAGCTGAAGGCAAGGGGGAGGCAGGAGTGTGGTGCTGAGCCTCTGGGCTGGCCCGCCCCGCCTGCCCCCCCAGTGCTGGGACTCAACAGTGCTCTGGAGAGCCATGCTATAGGCTGCTCAGCTGGAGCCTGGCCCTGGAGCACAGTGGCCACACACCAGCCCACCTCATCCTCTGGGCCAGATTAACACCCTTGTGGGACCAGGGTTATAAGATTTTTCTGGTGCCCCTGGCCAGCCGCTGGCTGGCAAGCCTGGGGGCAGGAGAGTGGTAGCAGAACACAATGTGAGGAGTTTGTGGGCCCAAGTCCCATTCCCCCACCCACCCAGCAACAGCAGCAGCTCTTGGGAGAGTCTCTGACCCCACGTCCCACTCTTCTCCCCTGTGACATTCAACTCTAGCAACATGGTCTGGTGTGCAGTTGTGTGCCCTCCCTTCCCCAATAGCATCTCTCAGACTCTGACTTACCCTGCTTTGCTAGGTGGAGCCCCACTCCTGGGTCAGTTCACACCAAGCTCCTGCGTGTAATCAGTCCTGGGCAGTAGGTGTGTGCTTTCCAGGCACTCAAAGGACAGTCCCTCAACAAACACTCCTACCCCAGATATGATACTGGGAACTTCCACTCTGCAGAGATTGGGGCCATTCTCTAATCGTTATAGACTCACAGGCTGTGGTTTGCCCGTTTATCAAAGAAAGGGGAATGCTCCAACCTTGCTCTCTTACACCCTCTAAAGTTCACACAGCTTTAGATAAAACAAACACAAGTTGATTGAGTAGAACATGATTTTAAGTGAATATATAGCAAATCAATGCACAGTCCTTTAGTAAAGACATCAAGTGTTAGCACAAGCAAATAAATCAAACACATTCTACTTAACATCACTGTTTATTCTCCTCTCTAGTTTATTCTCATCATCCTTAGCCCCAGGACTCACTGCTGGTAGTGGTCAGCCAGTCTTGGCCCTCCAGGCCATGTGGCTGGGTTCAGTACCTTGGAGCTATTTCCAAAATGGTGTTTCTCTGGCAAAGAGCTTCTAAGCCAGGGGTGCCCAACCTTTTTGGGTGAGGGACCACATTGCAATTCTTTTCTCAGTTTGGGGGCTGGTGAGAAAATTTTTGATAGTTAAGACATACAAATTGATCTTAATTAATAAACTTTAATAAAATAACGACTACTGTGATGTTTGGCATTGCTTTCGCTTGAACAAACTTTCAGTGTCTGCCTGCAAACTTGATGTAGCAATACAGACTATTCCAGATAGCCCCCAGCCAGCCACAGCTCTCAGGGTCTTGTGGCAGCACTTGATGGGCTGGACAAAAGACCTTGGCAGGCTGGATTCTGGCCCCCGGGTTGCGTGTTAGACAAACCTGTTCTAAGTGTTCAGTTCCAAAGGGGCAGCCATGTCAGTCTAATTTAGTAAAACAAACAAGGAGTCCTGTGGCACTCAAAGACTAAGAAATTTATTTATTGTATGAGCTTTCATGGGAGAAAATCCCATTTTGTCAGATGCTTTGAAGATGGGCAAAATAAATGCAGGGAAGCGTAAATCATGGGAAGAAGTCACAATGAAACAGCAAACCAAAGCAGTTGTTCAGATTCAGACACTGGGGAACAGCATATAAAGGAAGATGAAGTCAAATCACTTGTTGTAATGAGAAAAAAATCTGAAGCCTCTATTAAGGCCTGAAGCAATGCAATCAAATTTGCAAATAAATTCAAGCTCCACAGCTTCTCTTTAAAGGCTTGATCTTTAAAGGCTTCATCTGTCTGAGCACAGCAATTAGTAACTTGTCAATGGAGAGAGCAGGAAGATTGAAATACTCACCCACTGATTTTAGATTGTTGAGATCTCTGATGTCAGATTTGTGCCCGTTTATTCTTTTGTGCAGAGACTGTCCTGTTCGTCCAATCTAGAAGGCAGAGGGGCATCTTTTACACATGACGGCATAACTTACCTTGGTGGGTGAGCAGGTGAATGAGCCTTTCTTTGATGGAATAGCTGATTTTATTAGGTCCTGTAGTAGTGTCTTGTGTGCAGATATGTGGCAGCGTGGTTTGTTGCAGGCAGATGTGTCAGTTTTATTGTTAGGTCTGTAGTTGCTGGTCAGTATCTGCTTAAGGTTGAGGGGCTGTCTGTAAGTGGGAAGAGGTCTGTCCCCCAAGGCTTGAGAGAGTGAGGGATCGTCTTGTGGAATAGACTGTCCTTGATGATGTGCTGTAGAGATCTGACTTGGGGGATGTAGGTTATGACTAGTGGCGTTCTGTTGTTTTCTTTCTTGGTCTTCTGTAGTAGTTGACTTCAGGGTACCCACCTGGCTCTGTCAGTCTGTTTCTTCACTTCCACAGCTGGGTACTGTAGTTTTAAGAATGCTTGATAGAGATCCTGAAGCTTTCTGTGTCTATAGCTATATCCACACATAAATTGTTATTTATTTCAAAATAAGTTAATTCTAATTACGAAAATGTTAATTCGAATTAAGGGAAAGCCTGCTATCGAAACAGCTGTTATTTTGAAATGGTTATTTCGAAATAAGGCTGTTTGGACATGTTGTGTCCAGAAAGTGGATCTCCTGTGTGGAGTGTTCCAGGCTAAGTTTAATTGTGGATTGGAAGTTGCTGATATCTCTATGGAAATTTTTGAAGGACATTCCTACTGTGGGTCCAGATGAGGAAGATGTCATCAATGCAATGTAAGTAGAGGAGAGGCGCTTTGGGATTAGACTTGAGAAAAAGGTGTTCCAAGTTGGCCATAAAAACATTGGCATATTGTGGGGTCATGTGGGTGCTGCTGCCTTGAAGGTATAAATTATCCTGAAATCTGAAATGAGTGTGGGTGAGTACAAAGTCAAAAAATGCAGCCACAAAGTGCACTGTGGCATCATCTGGGATGCTAGTTCTAATAGTTTGTAATCCGTCTTTGTGTGGGATGGTGGTGTAAAGACCTATGTCCACAGTGGCCAGGATGGTGCTTTCTGGACGCTCACCAATGGATTGGATTTTTCTCAGGAAGTCTGTGGTGTCTCAAAGATAGCTAGGAGTATTAATAGGATAGGGTCTGAGGAGGGAGTGCGCATAGCCAGATAAGCCTGTTGTAAGAGTGCCAATGCCTAGGATGATAGGCATTGTTCCCTCTAAGGTGCGCGGCAGTGCGGCCGTGCGCTTAAAAAAATCTTGCCGAACAGGATTTTCCTGCCCCCGCGCATGGGGCAGTTCAGGGTGGCAGCGTGCCTGAGGGGAGACGCGCTGGAGTGGTGTGTCTGGGCGCGAGCCTCACCCCAGCCCCTCGGCTGGAGGAAGGGAGGATCTGTGGGCTCGGGTCGGCCCTGACACTCCTCCCTCCCCTCCCCTCCCCTGAGCCTGTGGAGGCTCCGCCCCTTCCAGCCGGGGCCTGGCCCTTCGTGTGGCCAGCCCCAGCCTCCAGCCCGGGCTCCTCCTTGCTGGCCAGCACTGTAGCCTCCTGCCCCCTGCCCAGCTCTTTGGCCAGTAAAGAGGGCTGGGGGGGGGGGAGAGGGTTGGTCAGGCAGCTGGCACAGAAAGCGTGGGGGCAGGGAGGGCGTGTGGGAGGGGGGAGTAGGGGTCAGGATGGTGGGCGGGGGAGGCCTGGGGGGGGCTGAAAGAGGTGGCATGAAGATGGGGAGCTGGGGGATTTTTCTGGGATACCTAAAAAACAAAAGATAAGCATGTTAGGTATAAATGGGGAAAAAAGATATGACACAGGGAAAGTAGTCTTAAAGGCAAAGAATCAAGAATATGAGGTGAAAGTTTTGCTAGGGGAACAAAACATCTTAGGAATGGATGTCATGAAACACTGGCCGGAAGTTATACAAATGGGAATCATAACCATAACACCTGGAGAAATACATATTCCTGAACAAATACACAAGAAAATGATAGGCAAAAAAGAAAAAAGAATCCCGATCCCGGAGGAAGGCAGGATAGCCATAATCAACCATTTAAAAAATGGGGACAAAAAGGATACATTACCAAAATCACCCATACACAACATCGGTCCCCAGCATGGGGGGTTAGGAAACTAAATGGAGACTGGCGCATGGTAGCTGATTACAGAGAAGTTAACCAAACTATAGCCCCGCTGGCCATGGTCACCCCTTGGGACCGAAAAAGAACAGAGCAACATTTAAGACAACAAGCATCTGAGGAAGTGGGATTTTCTCCCACGAAAGCTCATGTGAAAAATAAATCTGTTAGTCTTAAAGTGTCACACCACTCCTGGTTGTTTTATCCATAAGTTTTACCTCAACACTTGCCCTTTCTCTTCCCTCAGGGAGCAGTTGTGGGAAGGTGGCTACTTAAGAGTTCCTGTAAACGAACGCTGCCTGTCTGAATTCCCTTCCCCCTTCCCTGACCAGCAGGAGCTGCTCCCTAGCCCCACAGCCTGAAAAAGCTCCCTGCTTCCTTACTCCAGCCAGCTGCGTGGGATCCCCCAAAAGTGTGAGGCCCCCCCAAAACGCAGGGCCTAGAGTGATTGCCCCTCCTACCCCCTCTGAAGGATGGCCCTGCCTGTGATGATGTAATTAAAGGCTGTATCATGATACATACAGACAAGTAGGGTAGCATTAATATTGGGTGGGTAAACTGTAGAATCTGACATCTACTTACTTTGAGTGCTTGTCTTTGCCCCTAACTGATGACATTGCTTTTCCCTGCCCGCTTTCACAATGCTGCCCCTCCCCTCCGGGCTCTTACCACAGTGTTTTTTTCTGCCACCTCTCACAATGCTGTCCCTCCCTCCCTGGCTCTTACTATGCCGCGTGTCTCTGCTGTCCCCAACCACTGCAAATTTCTCACCCCTATCTCCTGCCATGCCACCCTTCCCTGCCGTGCTCTTGTGGGAGCCACAATTTTTCTTTAACAAGCCACATGTGTTTTTGAGCTGCAGTTTGGCCACATCTGGTCTAGAGCTATGCCAAAGGTTAAGCAAGTTTGAATCCCTATTTTTTCTACAATCATTGTGTTGTTAAGCAAGTTTGAGGAATTACAGGCCTCTTCCACACCTTCACAGTAGAATTCTACTGAGCCTGCTCAATTGCATTTTCCTTTCTGCTTGTATATGCATCGGGTTTGCTACAGATCCAATTTCTCTGCGAGTAGCATCTTGAAGAGCTTATGAAGACATCACTCAGGTATGCACAGTCCCCTTCTGCTTTCACTTGAAACCTGTAACACAAGTCATGAAGCTAATTAGGGCTGTACTGATATGAACAGAAAAATTTTCCTGAGCTGCAGAGCACAGAAATGGAAGTGCACTAGTACAGCAGTTACAATATAGTTTGACAGGCCCCAGAACCCTCCTAATTTCTGGGTCGTCTTCCTGTATTGTCTGGGCCCCCTTCTTACATATGCAGGCCCCAACCTAAGTAAGCATTTACACGTTCTGCAACTGCTGCCATGTAGCTGGACACAAAGTGAGGGGACAAAGCCCTGTCCTCACTCCAACCTGCTCCGAACTCACTCCCCCCCCAGCAATGCGGATCATTCCGTTCTGCCTCAACAGGTGCCCGGGCAGGGTTTAAAGTAAGGAGGAATGCACTGGCATGTTTCAGGGCTGCATTCCACCCCATTATTTTATTTGTAGGGGTCCTGGAACACTGGCCCCTAAAGTTTGTCAGCCCCAGAATGGTGTTCCAGTGCATTCCCCCTTACTTTAACCCAGGGTTCTCAAACTTAAATGACCACAAGGGCCACATGACGACTAGCGCATTAGCCCAAGGGCTGCAACACAGAAGTCTTTCCATACAACAACACTGCAAATACCTGCAGCGATTGTGTTGTTGTGGGCCTCAGGAAATAACTCGAGGGGCTGGATGCTGCCTGTGGGCTGCTACATGTTTGAGACCCCTGCTTTAACCCCTAGGTACAGCATATTACCTAAGGAGTCAGATGGCTCTTTACTATCTTCAAATTCAAAGTAATTCAGGCCCTGCTCCTCAGAAGGTATTTAAACCCTTAACTGCCATTAAAGTCAGCAGGAGTTAGGTGCCGTCAAGAACCTGGGTCCAAGTTAGATGTAGGCTGTACACAGCCCAACTGAAAGACAAATGCAGCAGCTGCTTTGATGAGCCAGGGAGACTCTAGCATTACAGCAGGGGTGTTCCCCTGCCCGCATGCATCAGTGGGGACTCTGGCCCAAAGGGGGGTTTAATGCCTACCCAGGCAGCACTGTCTGGAAAAGGCACTAGGGGCAGGATTAACTCAAGAAACAGAATGCTCCTTCCTTCAACATACTGTGCTGTACAGCAGAGGGAAGCCCTATTTTGCCAAGCAGGCTAATGGTATGATGGGCAGCTATATTAGTAGAACAGGGGTCTCGCTGGTGAGTCTTGTCAATGTGCTCAGGGTTTAACTGGTCACTATATTTAAGGTCAGGAAGGAATTTTCCCACAGGACAGACTGGCAGAGGCTCTGGGGGGTTTTCACCTTCCTCTGTAGCATGGGGCATGGCTCACTTGCTGGTGAATTCACTGTACCTTAAAGTCCATAAACCGTGATTTGAGGACTTTAATATCTCAGTCATAAGTTAGAGGTTTACTTCAGGAGTAGGTGGGTGAGGTTCTGTGGCTGGCATTGTGTAGGAGATGATCCTACTGGTCCCTACTTATCTTAACATCTAGGAGCAGCAGGACCAGCAGATCAAAGAAACTGATTACCCCTCTATTCTGGCACTGGTAAGGCCACATTTGGAGTTCTGTGTCCAGTCTGCCCCTCCCAACCCCTCACTACAGGAAGGATGTGGACAAATTGGACTCAATCCAGAAGACAGCAACAAAAATGATTGGTGGGCTGGATCACATGACTTATGAGGAGAGGCTCAGGGAACTAGGCTTATTTTCTTTTGCAGAAGAAAAGACAGAGGAGGCATTTGATAGCCTTCAGAGACCTGAAGGCAGGTGCCAGGCAGGAGGAAGCGAGGCTGTTCTCAGTGCTGACAGATGACAGAAGTAGGAGCAATGGTCTCAAGCTGTAGTGGGGAAACTCTAGCTGGATATTAGGGAAAACTCTCCCTGGGAGGGTGGGTGAAGCACTGGAATGGGTTGCCTAGAAAAAAGAGATGCAATTTCCATCCTTAGAGATTTTTAAGGCCTGGCTTGACAAAGTCCTGGCTGGGATCATTTAGCTAGGGTTGATGCTGGGACAATTCAGTTGGGGTTGACCCCGCTTTGAGCAGAGGGTTGGGCTGGATAATTTCCTGAGGTCCTTCCCAGCTCAGCCCTCTAAGATTCTATTGTAACACAGCTTTTGAAACATTTTAAAACTGAATGCGGTAAGTTATAGACCTGTCCAAGCTGGCACTTCACACGCTTGTGATTAATCACCAGGAAAACAAAAGAGAAAGAAATGAACTCACAGGTGCTGGCTGAACTGGGCTCCATTCACCCACTTCCATGGCTGCTTTGATTCTCTTTTGAGGCCAATCCAGTGCTCCGTGATGCCCACATAGCGCATCATGAAATCCTTAACACAGGGACAGTGTGTCTTAGATTCTGCACTGCTCCTTTGTCCTGTCCCACATGGCTTTGTGTAGCACAGTCTCAGCTGTAGCTAAGGCTTGGCTAACATATAAGACTGGTAGTGCTTGAGCTGTCCCACTGCAGGTAAAGTGTTACAGTCCCCATGAGTCTGGCTGCACATTCATTGGAGAAGAAGCACCTGTACAGGCTCAGAAATGGGAGTCAGCCGTACTGCTCCAGGGCACCTTTATACATGTATAACTACATCTCAACTCTCACTGTAACAGGGCTGCTAAGAGGTCACAAGACACTTCCTTAAAGGGTCACCCATCTAGTACAGACTAGTCCACGGCTTGTGCCTTTGTTTTTGAGTGGGATTTCTCCTTTCTACTCTTGCAACAGGGAATCCTACTGCACATACACCTCCCTCCTCCTAGTGCATGCCCAAAGAGAACAGCATCCCCTCTTCTGCATTTCTCCCCATCCCCAGCTTCTTTAGATCCTTTAGTGGAAAAGGGAGGGACAGCAACTCCAATCACTCTGGCTGGGTGCCAGGAAAACCCCAAACTTGACAAGGGAGGCTGGGAGCCAAGAGCTGCGGCCTCCAGTCACAAGCTGAGGGTTCAAAAGATCTGTTGTGATCACAGCCACATCTACAGCCAGGCCAGAGAGGTAGCTTCCAGGATCTCGTTCACCCTTCCCTACAATCCCAAGAAATATCAAAGCTTCATCTCACACAACAGAGACAGGACTCTGCCCAGATTCCAATTCTGTGTCCTGCCAAGACCAGTCTACTGCAGTCAAAGACACTGCATGCGTCTCACCTTCTCCTGCTGGGAGTCGATGGCAGCCAAAGAAGCATTGACTGAAGAGCAGAACTGCTGGCTAGAACCCCAGTTCCTTTCTTCCTCAGAGAAATAGTAACATTTCCCTCGGTATCCAATCCAGCCATCCAGGCAGCTAGGAACAGAAGGGGGGCCCAGAGAGGCGACAACAGGAGGGTCCTGACAGGGGACAACTGAGGAGTCTCCAGCACCCAAAGATCTCACATATTGGAACCCTGAAAATAAACAGGATTATGGAACTGTTGACACATATACGCCTGCTCTCTAAAAACAGTGGTTTACTTACCAGTAACCATCCTTCTTTGGGATGGGCTGCTCAGATTCATTCAGTATTAGGTGTCTACAGGCCACAGCACACAACTGGCCAGAAACTTTTTAGCCCTAGCCTGTCAGGACAGGGTTGGCAGCCAACACACCTTGGCCACCCTGCGGCTATATATATGGCTGCAGCCCTGCTCCTCCTCAGTCCCTACTAGCTGCCAACTCCAAGTAGCGGGGACGGTGGGAGAGTTCTGAATGAATCCGAGCAGCCCATCTCGAAGGAGGACAGTTACTGGTAAGTAACCCACCATTCTTCTTTGAGTGTTGCTCACATACATTCAGTAATAGGTGACTACTAGCCATACTGAGGATGGCAGGCAGAGTTGGGTTTTTCCCACCATCAGCAGTTATCCCCATAATGGCCAACCTCAGGCACAGAGGACGCCAGTTGACTGCACGCCTCGGCCTACTGGGAAGGGGAAATGGGGGCCTATATATTCCTCCCATGTCTCCTGCCTGTACTAGCAGGGACTGGGGAAAGACCAGAGGTCACCTTGCCAAGTAAGAAGAGATATAATTGCTAAAACCAGAACTCTCAGGAAAGTGCCTACAAGTGAAGGCCTTGGAAGCCTGGGAATAAAAGCCCTGGCAGAAGAGGGGGAAAGAGGGTGCCCCCGACATTAGGCCTGTGATGCGTAACTCCACCAAACCTTGTGAGGGCAAGCTAAGACAAAATCTAAAGAACCTCTGGTTCACTTGTAGGTACCTGGTCCTTGTGCCCTCTTATTTAAGGGCAAGGACTAAGCAGTGGTATGGGAAGAGACCAAAGGCTGCCTCCCAAAGAAGACTTTCCGCTGGGTCTCACCAGCACTGTGCTAGGTTAAGCCAGCACCCTTATGAGTACTCACAAGCAGGTGAGATCACTGGTTGGAATGCAGGGGGGTAGAGATCCATGATTTCAGGGAATGTTTATACAAACTTGTGGAGATGAAAAATCAACATACCCCCACCTCCAGGGAGATAACTTGTACCCACAGGTTGGAATAGGGCTGGAACCAACCTCTTGCCTGGTTGGCTAGAGAAGGCGAGGTCAGGTAAAGTCCCTGTGTAAACAGAGCAAGGTCATCTGTGGGACCGCACCTCCCCCACTATATGAAAGTTGGCCAGAGGCAAGATAGCGGGTGGGATGGATGCCACACTTTCCCTTCTAGGAATTTAATGGAGATGGGAAGGAGGGAAAGAGGGAGAAAACCCATCCAATCACCCCAGGAGGAGGGTTAAATAGCTTCTTTAAGGAGGGGAAGAGCAAAGAAGGGGAACAGCCATTCTCTTTTATAACTCACCCCAGAATTGTGGGGGAAAAGGAGTCTTCCCAGGGTAAGGATATACCAGGGAAGACACAGGTGCTGCCCCTAAGCATAGAAGGGGTCTGCAAGAAACAGGGCTACTGCCCACACTTGGTCTGTAGTGAGCTGGGAATGAACAGGGATCCCTGACTGAAAGATGAGAGAGATGGGTAATATGGTGGCTACAGAGACCTTGGAGGCGATTGACCGCCAAGGCACAGGAAAAGGATAAGAGAGCCCTGTGTGGTTGAGGGCTCCAACCCATAACGCCCGTGGTCCCCAGTTCTTTGGAGTTTAGATCTGGAACTTCTCCTTTCCCTTCCAACAGACCACCCCCCCAGGGAGGTGGAGATCCACCCGAACTGGAGCTAGCAAGCAAGGTACATAGAACCTCTCTCGCTCGGAAGGTATGTCCCCTCTTAACAGCTACCGATGGGCATCATTGCCGTCCCTTTTCTAGCGGGAGAAGGCGAAGGGGAGGAGTAGTGTGGGGCTGTGGGGTCCCGTAGGAGGTTGTGGTCCCAAGGTCCGAACGACATAGCGGACCATTTGAGTGAGAGTGTCCATGGGGGTACAGTGAGAAGTATTGACCAGAGAGTTCAAGGTGGAACCTCATGAAGTACCATTGAACTGGTATGCTGTTAATGCATGGTCACTTCAGCAGGACCAAAAAGAACAAAGACCCCTAATGCTGGGTTTTAGGTAAGGATTCAAGCAAGGTGGGTGAACTACCTAGCATTGGTGGGCCTACCAGCTGTTGCCCATGTGTGCAGAGACAGAGCACTCTGGTCTGCAGCTTCACATCTGTACTGGATGATGGGAAAAAGGCAAAGGCTTTCCCGTTCTCTCAAGAACCATACTCGGAATGGAGTAAACAATGGGGGGGGGGCAAAAGGGGGGCCCACCCCCACGAATAGGACGCTTAGTGGTGTCTGCTGATCACTGAGTGGGAGTGGTGGACACCAAGACAATGCAGGAAAACTGGCCAACACTTAGTCCCAGGACCCCTCTATTGCAAGCCTGGGAATGATGCTAGCAGATGGAGTAACTCAACTTTGAAATAGCTATGTGCTAACATGGGCATAGATATGCCCCTATAGCCTCTCAGGTGCTCCAGGGATTCCTATCCCTGAGGCGGCTGGTAAGGAATGAACGGCAGTGGAAGGGGCAGAAAGGCAAGTAGCTTCCCATTAACCAAAGTGTAGTGGCCATGGAGTGCTAGGACCCCAAGCAACTACCTGTATAAGTCCTGAAGAATCAGGGGAATCATTATCTCAGAAGAAAAAAAAGCCCTTGGGATGGTACTGGGTGGTATACCAGGAAGGGAAACTCCTCCACCTGGAGCTGATATTTAAGCCCCGCTGCATCTGATACAAGTTGGAGGGACCCAGGGGTTTGCCAGCAAGCCCTAACTATCTCCCCCACACTAGGATGCAGAGGAACTGCCACCAGCTCTGAAGGTAAAGTAAACCCGGAATCAAATAGGCTGTCCCCACTCTCCTTGAGCAGGACAGCCCCCAGCCGAACATGAGTAGATACATGGTGGAGAAGGTCAAAATGTGCCATGATGGCCCACGTATAAGAACAGGGCCGGTGGTTTAGGGCTCTGTCTGGTGCCGGGCCATACTTAGTGGTGCTGCGGTACTGTCTCCTGTGGAGACCATTCCTGGGGCTGGTACCTATACAGGGTCAGTACCGAAGACCCCAGGTGGGGCCGTTTGGACCCTCTTGAAGTCCCCTCTTCTGGGCTTGGCAAGTGTGGCGCCAAGGAGCAGCTGGTACCCAGGCCAAGGAAGGAACAGTAACTGGTGATGCTGGTGGTATGATGGTATGGCACCCTGAGTCCAGGCCTTGAGCAATATTGAGGTGGCGCTCTGATGGGGAACTTGGTACCGAGCTCAGCAAAGGCAAGTAGTACCTTTTAGATGGCCAAGCTCTGGCAAGAAAGGCAGGTTTACCCCGCCTTTTAGGCACTCTAGAGGTTGGAGATGTCAGCAGGAAGAGGAGCGCCTTAGCTCCCTCAAACACCTCCAGCGCGGAGGGAACCTTTGCAGGCTCTTGACCCCAATCCCGGGGTTATCCCAGGTGGGAGGAGAAGGAGCAGCATCCAGACTCCAGTACCGACAGCAGTATCCAATTCATCTTTTTGCACTCTTGGGGAGAATGGTGCTGAGATGGCTCCTGTGCTCATCTGCATGCAGTGCTGAGGGCTCCATATGAGGCCCCAAAGCTTTGGGGGGTAGGCTGCTGCACTTGCTCCAAGGCCAACACATGGCAGCTCTGCTCCCTGTCTTTGATGGTCCTAGGTTTAAAGGACCAGCAGATGGAGTATTCAGCAACCTGTTGAGATCCATCCGGGCACCGGAGGCACTTCTTGTGGGGTCGCCCCGCGGGAAGGCTTTGCCTCAGGTAGTGCAGGGTTTAAAGCCTCATATGGCTGGCGGCAGAGAGGAGCGATCTTTCAGCTTGGGGTCCTAGCACACAGTGAGAGAAGTGCTTGTTGGTGGAAAAATGTCCACAAAGGGTGTCTCCCAGGTGAGTGGACGCCTCATACACAACGAGAATCACAGGCTGCTTGCATGATCGCAAGGAGTGGGTTATTCTGAAACCGTCGCTGAGGGCGGAAAATGGAACTGAGGAGGAGCAGGGCCGAAGCCATATATATAAAGCCAGGGAGTGGTCAGGGGACATTGGCCACCAGCCCTGTTCTGACAGGCTAGGACTAAAAAGGTTTCCAACCAATCATGTGCTGAGACACATGCACCTATTATTGAATGTATTTGAGCAGCACTCGAAGAACAGCAGCCAATAGGAGTAATCTCATCAGGTCCACTTTAAGACCCCTTAAGCCTCTGCCAGCTGCTCAGAGGATGTAGGGGACCCAAGAGGTTGTTAGAAATTGAACCAGCCATGAGGTGCTAACACTCCTCCTTTTGTTAGAGTTGCATGTTAGGTCTGCATTCAAGAGCATGCAGAAAGAGAACATTTCACGAATAAGCATAAAATGTTACCTTTAGAACTAGACCCAAGACTTGCAGAATACACAAAAGCTCAATTTTGTTATGATCCTCCAAGTCAAGTCAAGTCAAGTCAAGTCATAGGGCTGGAAGGGACCTCATGAGATCATCGAGTCCAACCCCCTGGGAATTGAACCCAGGACCTTCTGCATGTTAAGCAGACACAGACTAACAATGTTCCCTCTAAGGACTGGGATATCATGAACAAAAATTTCAGTTTGTGAGCAGAAATTTTGCCTTATGGGAACTTGTGAGTCCAACTTAACAGTTACACATTATTATCAATTTGTACCTAAACTACAGTTGCTGACTATAAAAAGTAGCTCCAAAGGGGCAGCTCTGTTAGTATAGTTCAACAAAAGAAGCAAGGAGTCCTGTGGTTCTTAAAAGGCTAGCATTTATTTATCACATGAGCTTTCATGGGAGAAAATCCCACTTTGTCAGATGCTCTGACGATGGGGGAACTTACAGAATGGTAGGAAATAAATGCAAAGGAGTGTAAGATATGGAATCAGGTCATACAGTAACAACAAATCAGAACAGATATTAATATTCAAACACTGCAAAACAGCAGATAGAGATGGGTAAATTCAAATCACCTGTTGTAATGGGAAAAGAAGCCATAGTCATGATTTAATCATGCTTTCACACAATCAAATCTGCATATCAATTCTAATTCAGTCTTTTCTCTCTGAAGTCTTGATGTCTCATTCACTTTCTTAAGCAGTTGTCAACAAGTCATCCATAGAATGTTTAGACAGATGAAAGTGCTCAGAAACTGGTTTTTGAGTGTTGTGATGTCTGATGTCAGTTTTGTGCCCATTTATTCTTTTGCACAGAGACTGTCCTATTTGTCCAATGTATAAGGTGTCGGGGCATTTCTGGCACATGATGGCATAAATCACATTAGCGGATGAGCAGGTGAATGAGCCCTTGATGGAGTGGCTGGCTTGATGGTGAATGGGACATTAAGACTTCAATGAGTAAAAGCTGAATTAGAATTGATATGCAGATTCGATTGTGTGAAAGCACGATTAAATTGTGACTATGGCTTCTTTTCCCAATACAACAGGTGATTTAAACTCATCCATCTCTACCTGCTGTTTTGCAGTGTTTGAATCTTAAAATCTGCTCTGATTTGCTGTTACTGTCTGACCAGATCCCATGTCCTACACTACCTTGCATTTATTTTCATCCCATTCTGTAAATTCTCCTTTCGTCAAAGCATCTGACAAAGTGGGATTTCTCCTACAAAAGCTCATGCAATAGATAAATGTTAGTCTTTAAGTGCCACAAGACTCATTGCTTCTTTTGTACAAAACAGGCTTGTTTTAAAATGTGTTTATTAAAATTACTATCTTTTAAAATGTGTTTATTGTAAATAGAATTAATTAATTAGGTTTAATTAATTGAATTTGTGTGAATTTTTATTTGAAATTTAACTTTTAGAAAGCTTTTTAATTAAACTAATTTTTAAGTTTTTTTAAAAATGGAGAAAAGAAAGGAAGATAAAGAAAAAAGGAAGAAAGAAAAATAGGAAAAAGAGAGAAGGAAGGAAAAGAGAAAGGAAAGAAGAAAGAGAAAGGGAGAAGGAAGGAAACAAGAAGGAAGAGAAAGGAATAAAAAGAAAAGGAAGGCAAGTGAGAAGAGAAAGAGGGAAGGAAGGAAGAGAAAAAAGAAAGACAGAAGGGAAGTTAGAAGAGAAAGAAAAAAGTAAAGAGAAGGAAGGAAAAGAGAAAGGAAAGAAGAAAGAAAAAAGAAAGAAGGAAACAAGAAAGGAAGAGAAAGAAAAAGAAAAAGGCAAGGCAGAAGAGAAAGAGAAGGAAGGAAAGGAAAGAGAAAAAGAAGGCAAGAGAAAAAAGAAAGAAGAAAGGAAACAAGAAAGGAAAGAGAGATGGAAAGAAGAAAAGAAAGCAGGCTGCTGCAGGCTCCACCTCCTCCCTGGCTGTACACCTGCCAATTCTGAGGCTGTGCTGCAGACTCTGCTCTGCACAGCTTGGCTGTTGAGATCTGAGCGGCTGGCCAGCAGGGAGACACCGTCACCACCCAAAGCCCCGCAGCCAGTGCTGTCTCTGAGTCTGAGCCTCTTGCGGCAGCCAGTCTTTTTTTCTTTCCTTCTCCACTCTGGCACCGCCACAAGAGGCTCAGGCTCGGAGGCAGAGCTCTCTGCGGAGCTTTGGGAGATGACGGTGTCTCCTCGCTGGCCAGCACCTTGGATCTCAGCCACCAAGCCCCAGTGCCCTGCGCTGCCAGATAATACCTAGTGCTGGGGCCAGAAAAGTTCACCTTACAGCGAACAGTGAAGACTGCTAACCTGTGCGGGCTGATGCCCTCTCCTTGCTCTTTGCTTTATTCTCCCAGAGAGATCCAAGTGTAAACACCCAACTCAGGAGACAAAAGACTGAAATCTGAGAAGGCTGGACCCAGCAGAGAGGAGGATGTCAGCCCTGCTGGGCCTGACAATGCTGTCAAAAAAGGAAGGGCAGTCATAAAGCATTAAAAACAGCTTTTGACCGCTAGGAGCCTCCCTGACAGGGTTTGCCTTCCCAGTCACCGTCAGTAGAAGACCAGGAGTATTTCAACCAGATCAAATTATTAAATAATCAATATGTTAGCATATATATATAATATAACTGTAATAAATACCCCGCATGAATTTCTCAGGCAGCTGTATTTTTTATATATATATATGTATGCGAAAAAAGGGGAAATGGAGAGTGAATATAAATCAAAAGTTAGGAAATATAAAAAACTGAAAAAGTATACCGAGGAATACTAAAAGAAATCAGTGGCCAGCAGAATTCAGAACAATAAAGCAGGAGTTTTTAGTACATTAAGAGCAAGAAGAATCCTGTTAATTGTACTGAACTGTTACTAGGCAGCAATGGTAGAATATCAATAAAAATGCAAAAAAAAAAATACAGAATGGTCAACCAATTTTTCTTTATACGTGGAAAGAGAAATTTGTAGTTCCATCCCATGTTAATACTTTTTCCATTGTACTAGAATCCCTGGAAAATGTTACACAGAAGCTATCAAAGAGAAAGGATGGGTGAGGTAATATCTTTTACAAGACTAACTTGTGCAGGCAAGATGAGTTGCCACATCCTGAGGAAAAAAGAAGTGGAAAATGATGTCTGAAAAACAAGCAGAAACCTGACCAAACACACCAAATTCAGCGACCAGATGGCAGCTTTTGCATTTCTGGTTTTGGTTCCCAGAAGAAAAACGGTGGATTTGCATGTTCTGTTCCGGTGGCACTGTGCCAGAAGCCAAAAAGAAGTGGCTGCTGGAAGGCTAGAACAAGACTGCCATCTGCCACTCTTCGTGGGAAACAAGCAGTTTCTGCTTATGATAAGCAGACTTGGAGACTCACTAGCGCATATTGCAAGACTTAACACAACTGGGTTGCCATGGCGACTAGGGTCTGTAGCCTGGCTCCAAGCTCTGCTGTGGAAATACAGCAGAGGAGCACCCCCCGGCAATCAACAACAAACCTGCTAGTGCCTAGCTGTGGGCCCCTTTTTGTCGAGCCCTGACATACTGTAAGAGACTCACAGCCAGGAAGCCAGCCAGCCATGACTTGCAGAAGCCTGGACTTCTCACCCCACACCCAGCCAGAAGTGGGAACCAGAAGCCTAGACTTGGGATTTCTTATCTATGTCACTGATGCAATGGAGTGGACAATGACAACCCCACTGTTGATGTAAGGCAGGGGTCTCAAACTCAAACCAGAACAAGGGCTGCATGAGGACTAGTACGTTAGCCCAAGGGCCACACAACTGAAACCTTTTCGTACAACAATATTGCAAATATCGGTAACAATATTATTGTTGCAGGCTGCAGGTAATAGCTGTTGGGGCTGCATGTGGCCCTGAGGCCACATGTTTGAGACCCTTGATGTAAGGGGACACAGTGTCTACCCATCACATTGGATGGTCTCTCTAGCCCTGTGATGGAGAATTGCAGGCTACGGTCTTAGCAAATCCACCTGCGTGGAGGCGCTCATGGTCAAGTTCTCGCTCTAGACTCAGGTATAGCTGGAGGACCCAGGAGCAGTGTTGGTACTGGCCTAGACCTTCCAAACCCTGCTACACTACAATTTTTAGCCCCACAGCCTGAACATCTGGAACCTGGGTTCAGCAGATGCAAGCCAGCCTCTGCCATATTGCAGTTTTTAGTGCTGTGAAGACTCACCCTCAGCACCTCACTTTTAAGCCCTTCTCTCTTATGTCAGCCCTGCCCTGTGTTAACAACCATGAATAGGGTGAGACAAGGACAAAGACAACCTAGGATGAATGAGTAGGAAGCTAGAACCCTGCTAATGCACACACATCGGACAAAAACTAGACAGACTAAAGGCTCCCTTGATGGTGGTGACTACACTGCACTGCACGTCTCTTTTCAGAGACGCTGCAGCACCTGCTAGCCTGGCTCCTGGCATACGGGAAGGCCAGGCTGGTACCTCAGCAGGCCCAACTCATTGCTGCTGTGCACCTTACCCCATCAATCATCCTACTATCCATGGATATCAGTAAGTGTGCCCTGGGAAGTGCCCAGTGATCTGCTGGAGGAACAAATGAGTCAGATCACTCTGACGAGAGCCCAGGGCCAGGGGCTGTGAGGAACAGAAGAAACATCTCCCAAAAATATTCTGTTCCTGAGGTGGAAGCCAGGCAGGCCAGAAGAAGAGATGGAGGGCTAAGAACTCACCTGCCAGGACAGCAGCAGTGATGAAAGCTGCAGACATGACTCCAAGGGCGACTCCAAGGGCAACTATACGGTCCTTGTCTTTCCTATGATAATCTGAAAAGGAATGACCCATCACCCAGGGCTGAAAAGACATGTTTCTCTGACAGCCCAAGGGCTGCAGCTGCCCTAGAACATGCAGCATCCTCAGATGCTCTGGGAGAGGAGCCCAGAGGGTTAGGCAGGCTGAGGGAACAGTCCCCCATTCCCCTCAGTCCGGCACCCTCCCGCTGGCACTCCCAGGCATGCTGTCACAAGGCCTGGCAAGCTCTTGGGTAAAGAAATAAGGGGCACGCCTTTAAATGCTGAGTGAGACTGTGTGGAGATTCACGCTGGTCACACACAGAAGGGAAGAGATAGAAATGAGCCCATGTTCTCACAGGGTTTCAAGGGATGCACATCCATGCACCCCAGGGCTATGGTCTATATGATTTTTCAGTTCGCTTTTGCAATGTAATTGTATGGCTTGATGTCAGTTATACCATGCAAGGTTCTCTTCTGAATGCTCTATTGCAGTTGTTCTCAACCCTTTTCAGGCTGGGGACCCCTTTTTAACAAACCAAAAATCTCTGTGCACCCCCTTCCCAGCGGATTATGTAATCTGGGCAGCATGAGCAGACTCTGACCCTCACCACTCAGGCAGTGCCACTGGGATGAACAGTGAGCAGCGCTGCCACCACCGTGGCCCATGCTGCTGGGGAGCTGAGCCGCAGCAGCTATGGCTCCCTGCCTTTGCCTGTGCCAGGGAGCTGCTCCGCCCCATCCCCCTTCCAGAATCCATGCATGGGAGGGCAAAGGCAGCCCTGGCAGGGAACATTGGGGCTGTAGCTGGATTCCAGCCCCGGTAGGGAGAGGCTCTGTGGACCCCGTGCAACGTGTCCATGCACCCCTGGGGTCCCCAGACCACAGGCTGGGAACTACTGCTCTATTGTACTGTTAGGATGCTATTTGTCCTGCATTGTGTATGTGTACAGAAGTGAAGCACGTTACATAGCTCAGACCCCCCAGGACTATCTCTAGCACAGAAGCTGGAGAATTACATGACAAAGCCAAAGGGGCTGGCTGGCTGAGTAGCACCATGGCCCAGGAAGAGAGGAAGAGGTCAAGGGGGGTGACAAAGACAGACAGTTTGAACAAGGGAGAAGCTGCTGGCTTGGGCCAGAGCAACACCATGTTAGAAGGAACTGCAGGATACACAGCCTACCCCACAGTGCCAGGAGGACCTGGTCTGGCTGAAAACCACTGAACAGCCAGACTTAGGGGAAAGGAAGATAAGAACAAGCTATAGTGTGATCCTACATAGTGCTGCTGGACAGTATGTGGTTTATTGCCTTTATTTTTGATGCTAGCAACTTCTGACTGCCGTATTAAATAACTGTGCATTGGTTTGCTATATTTGTACTTAAAATCATAGCCTGATTAATAAACTAATGTTTAGAGCTCTGCCTGGTACAAAAATGTGGAACCACATCTAATCTGCATCTGCTCAATGATAGCATTAATCGGATCCAAAATCCGCATGCAAGGGTTTAGCTGCATCTGTAACTGCAGCTGTAACTGAGCTTGGGTTCACATACAACTATTCAGCCTTTGATTGGTTCATTCCCCATATGGGTCCCACCCACTTTTTCCTTTCTTGTTTGTAGTTCAAATACTGTGCTATCAATCAGATTTCTTTGCCCATCAATGAAATCTCTGATTAACAGCAAAGGTTTGCCAACTGGAAACAAGAAAAGGAAGAAGTGGCCAGGGGAATGAGCCAATCAAAGGCCAGCAGTGAGTCTCCAAGCCCCACCCTGAGACTCTGATTGGCTGGTAGATCACAAGCTAGGATTGACTGAGGTGCTTCCTGGTTCCCCTGCATGCTGCCAACACACATCAGCACAGGGGCTTCAGCAATGAATTGCCCTGTGGTAAGGTAACTACAGAAGCGGCATCTTTTAGTCAATCTACAGCAATGAGTCTGCGGTTATTCATAGCTGCACCCGTGGATGTGGATACCTGTGGACCTGCAGATTCGCAGAGCTCTACTAATGTTTGTTTTATCTAAAGCTCTGAATTCTAGAAGGTGTGAATCAGAGTGGCTGGACACAATCCATTTCAATGTTTAATAAGTAAACATGAATCTATGGAGACTAGGGGTAGGTTTCCATCTCTGTAGTATGGGGGTTCCTAGTGTGGGGTCTGGCGAATGAGCTAGCTTCCTTGGGGACTGCCCCATTGGTGCCTAGTGGGCATACAACCACTGCCTAGGACCTAATACAGTGCAGAAGGCTGGTGCTGACTGACTCAGGAGTGGACACGTGGCAAAGCAGGCTGAGTTGGGGTTCAGGAGTGGGAACTGGGGGGTCACATGGGGCCAAATTTGAGGAGCACCTGTCACAAACGGATCTGACACAGATAGCCCAAAAAGGCAGCTCCCAAGCTACTGCTCTGTGCTCCAGAGAGCTGCTGTGAGCAGGGATTGGTGCCCCTGACACCTAGTCCCTGCTGGCCACTAATGGCGGGATGGGTGTTGATCACTCGCTGCTGCCCCTGACAGCATGCACCTGGGACTTCTCAGTCTCTCGGTCTTCTTCCAGCCACCAAGGCCCCTTACCTAAATATTTGCAAGGCTGGTGTTCTTCATTCAGCTCTGTCAGTGACTTCCTCACTGCTGCGTCTGACATTGTCTGTCTTTCTGGCAGATGCCCAGGCTCCAGGCACTGCTGCAGGCACTGGGCTGCATCAGCAGAGGCTTAATTTGACTTTAACTTTCTAACAGGGGGAAGCTTTAAGGCTGCTGTAGGGAGGCGTAGGCCATGCCTTGGCTCCGGGCTCTGCAGTCAAGCTGAAAAGGAGCAAGCAGGGCAGTTCAGAGCGGGGTGCGGGGCTGGTTTGTTGTTTCTTTTCCCCCCGCCCAGCTGCCGCTGCAGGAGAAGGGATCGGGATGATTAAATCCATTAAGCCCCGCTGGCCCCTGCAATGGGAAGCAGCCACCGCCGCGGATCTACCCGCCCGTGACCTGCTCCCGGCGGGGCGGGGAGGAAGAGCCGGGCTCGGCCCAACACCCCGCTCCTCCCCAGCAGGAAGAGGCGGAGACGGAGGAGCAGAGGCCGGGCAGACGGGCCGGGGCGGGGCCGCGCTCCCACAGGCTCCGGCCCGGCCCGGCCCAGCCCAGCACCGCTGAGGCCAGAGGAGAAGCTTCGCTCCCGCTCGCTCCTTCGCGCCCCGACGGCGGCGCCCCTCACCCGAACCGCGCGAGACGCCTCAGGAGCGCGCGATCGCAGCCGCCAACCGCCTCCCCGTCCGCGTCTCCCGGCCCAGCATGCACCGCGCCTCAACACGCTCCGCGCTGCCATTGGCTGATCTCGCCAACGTCGCGCGCCAGGAGTCTGCGCGCGCAGCTCGCGCCTTTCTCTGCTGCGCAACAATCTGCCATGGTGTGGTGTGGAAAAGTATGGGGGCTGCATCTTCTGCGCATGCTCAGACCCACTGTTTTCGCGCTACACAGCGGAGGGCTTATTGTAGCAGTTAGCTGACAGGCAACTATTGAAGAATTGCTCCAAATGGATTTAAGGGCACTTGCCCTTCAGGGCACATTCAGTGTGGTTTAAGGATATTCAGGGACTTGAGACCTAATCCTGTGACTTAGTACTTCCCTGCATTTATTTTCCTTAGCTCTTCAAAGCATGTGACACAGTGGGATTTTTCTCCCTCAAAAGCTCATGCAATAAATAAATTTGTGTTTAAGAGTGCTACAGGACTCCTTGTTTGTTTTGTGTCAGCAGCAAATCTTACTGTCTAAATCTGCCTCTCTCTGCCGGAGGCTTCTACTGAAAGCACTTTGCTGACAGCTCTTCCATGCCATTTCCACACATCATCTGGTTCAAAAGCACAAACAAGTTCTCCTGCAGTGAAAGAAATGTGAAGACTGTGCTTGGAAGCTGCTAAGGGAAAAGGGCAAGTCTCTGTGTGCAGAGACTGAGGAGAATCTACTACACTAGTTCCCAACCGATGTGTTGTGGCAAGTCCTGCAGTGTGCCACCAGGATCCCGTGAGCCAGAGCCATGGCCACCAGAGTCTGAACCGCAGGCAGCAGCTCCATGCAAAAGAAAGGAAGAAAGCCCAGTTGCCATGAGAGGCTCACGCTTGGAGACAGTGCTCGCCGTGGGGCTTTGGGAGATGACAGCGTGTCCTTGTTGGCAGGCAGCTCAGATCTCAGCTGCCGAACTGAGCAGAGCAGAGCCTGCAAGGCGTCCTCAGCACAGGCTGGGGAAGAGGTGGAGCCTGCCATCTGCTTTGTTTTCTCTTTCTTCCTTCTCTTTATTTATCTTCTTTCCTTCTCTTTCTCTTCCTTCCAGTGGCGTCGCTGGCGCTGAGAGAGAAGACCCCAGGCTAGCACTCATATGGAAATACTGGGTTTTTAGGGTTAATTGCCATCAATCAACACATTAAAGAAGTTTTTTGTCCTTCTTTCTGCACTGTAAATAAGCCCCATTGTCATTGATTGCAGTCAGAGCACCAGTCCCAAAGCATGGCAAAGAGAAAAGCAACTGTGGCCCTGCAGGTCTAGTTTAGCCAAACAAACAAGGAATCCTGTGGCACTTTTAAAAGCTAACAAATAAATAAATTTGTTAGTCTTTAAAAGTGCCACAGGATTCCTTTGATTTACATCAGGGTATCTAAGAGGAGGCCAAAAGTCCCTTGTTTCTTCCTCTTATCCTCAAACAGTACCTGACTTTCATTACTTAGATCACCTGCAAAGCAATGAGGAATGTGTGAATACATATATTAAAATAAGAAAGAAAAGGAGAGAGTCAGGCAGCATAAAGGAAATAACATACATTAGACAATTGGAATCCAGTGTCTTAAGGTGAGAGAGGACCTGAATTTATTTCTTATCATCCAAAAATAGCTTTCCTCTCTCTGAATTTTCAGTTTAACAAAAACTTGATCTAAGAAAAATTATTAAACTTGTAAAATTGTGTGGCTATCTTGAACAGAAAACCAGAACCACAAAGAGTACATCCAGATGCTCCTGTCCACTTGGCTGTGAGGTTGATGGAACATCACCATGACACATTCAGTATTGCCTACCCTAAACATCAAAAATAGTCACAAGTCTGGCTTAAACATATCATTAAAACTCACTCAAAATTAAAGAGATGTTTAAAGAAATAATAAATGGGGGGAACTATTTTCTCTGACTTCTGGGTTTTGAGCCTTTAGGATAAAGTCAGGTAATGTTTTTCTGCTTCTCTCTGCAACTTTTTAGCCTGAGGGCTAGAAATTTATGATTTTATTAAAGAAAAAGTATGACACTGCCCAGTGTTCCCTCTAAGCTGATGATGCAGCTGAACAAGTTATGGGTGCACAAGTTATTGGGGAGCCAGTGGGCAGCAGGGAAGAAGCCTATTGGGGCCTGAAGAACCAGCAGTGAACTTGCTCAGCTGCATCATCAGCTTAGAGCAGTGGTTCCCAACCTTTCTCAGGCTGGGGACCCCTTTGTAACAACAACAATAACAAAAAAAAAAAAAAAAACCACCCACCCCCCCCCCACCCCAGCTGATTATGTTATCTGGCCTGCATGAGCAGACTCTGACCCACACCAGTGGGACAGCTGGTGAGCAGTACTGCCACCACCATTGCCCACACCACCAGGGAGCTGAGCCCTAGCAGCTGTGGTCCCCTGCCCTTGCCCCTGCTGGGGAGCTGCTGTGGCTCCATTCCCCTGCCAGGATTCAGCCACAGACGGGGAGAGGCAGCCCTGGCAGGGAGCATCAGGGCTGTAGCTGGATTCCAGCCCCGGGTGGGGAGGGGTTCCACAGACCCCCTGCAAAGTGTCCATGGACCTCTGGGGGGTCCCCGGACCACTGGTTGGGAACCAACTGGCTTAGAGGGAACATTGCGCTGCAAAGTTTAAAATGGGGGGGGCCCCACACAAACTGATTTGCCCTAGGCCCTGCTCCCTCCTAGGCACGGCCCTGGCTGGAGGCCCTAGTCAGACAAGGGGTGGGGGAGAGGAGAGGCTGCCTGGGGCCGAGGGCAAATGCCCCTGGTAGACCCAGGTCTTGGATATGAAGGCTGGTTTGCCTCTTCTGGTTGGGAGCGGGGCAGGAGGTGTTGGAGCAAGAGGAGGGCTCGCACAGCCTCCACCGCTTCCGGGGAGGATGGCACAAGGAGCAACTCCGTTCGGTTCCATGGTAAGTCCTCACCCAGGAAAGCGGACTGTCTGGGAGGGTAAGCTCCCATTCCTGCGGCACCAGGCTCTGCGGTGCCGAGGGTGAATGTGGCCGGTGCTGAGGCAAGCTTGGTGCCGGCAAGGCCGGGCTGCCTGAAGGTAACCTCAAGCGGTGCCGAAGTGCTGGGGCACCGGATTGGTGCCATAGCGCTGCCGAAGATGAAGGCGAGTGGTGCTGGGGTGATCTGGATACCGGCGGTACCGGGCTGCCTGAAGGCGACCTCAAGCGGGTCGGTGTCGTGGCGGCACTGGAGATGATGGTAAGCAGCACCGGGGCGATCCGGGTACCATCGGTATCGGTTTGCCTCAAGGCGACTTTGAGCGGTGCCGGGGTGCTGCGGTCGGCATAGAGGTTGTGCAGCAGCGTCAGCTACCAGCAATGCAGTGCCATGCTGGCTCCGGTGCCAAGTTGGGTCTCGGTGCCAGGCAGGAACCCGAAGCCTCGGGTGAAGAGTGCTGAGCTGCCTCAGAGGCTAGGGCACGAGCCATTGTTCCCTTTCTTTGATTTGGTGGTTTGAAGGAAAGACACATGGAACAGGCTGAGACCATGTGGTCTTTGCCCAGGCACCTGAGACACTTCCCATGGGGGTCGTCTTGGGGGAAGTCCTTGCTGCACTTGGCGCAGGGTTTAAACCCTGACATAATCGTATGATGTTCCAGCCCGATGATGGGAAGCTTTCATGGTGGAATTATATCCACGAAGAGATGTTCCCAGTCGGGCAAAAAGCTTATAGACGACAGGCAGGCTGCTTGTGATTCGCAAGGAGTGGACGTTCCAGATCCGACGCACAAGGTGGAAGAAATGAAACTGAGGAGGGGTCGGGAGGTGGCCATATATACGGGGTGGCACGAGGGGCAGAGGTCGTCTACCCCCTTCTGACAGGCTAGAACAAAAGTTTTCTGGTGAATCTGGCACTCCAGCAGGGAGACACCTATTTCTGAATGCAAACGAGCAGCGCTCGAAGAAGAACTATTGTTCCTTTTAACAGCTCCCATCAGGGGGCCTCCCAGTTGCAGTGGGCCCAAGAAGAAACCTGTCTGACCAGCTGCACAGACTGACCATGTGGCCCAACTCCATTTTGATCTGGGAGGGACTCTGAGATAAAAAGCAGGGGACCCATCCAATGTTCCCTCTAACTTTGTAGTCTGTGTGCACAAAAAATTTCTTTTGTGCAAATATTTGGAACCAGTGTTCAAATCTGTGCGCACGCCAGTGATCAAACTTCTGAATGCAATGAAATAAATGTGTATGATGCAAATAATATCTAAATTTTATTTTGATATGGTGATGGAAATGATTTTATAAATTACAAAACCTGATTTGAAACATGCTATTTGAAATTACTTACTTAATGTAGCGTAAAAATATTAGCACTGTTGAATTTTTTTGTGCGCATTTTATTTTGTTGTGTGCACAGGTTTCACAACCAGTGTGTGCATGCACATGCACACAGCTTAGAGGGAACATAGGACCCATCTCCATTTTGTCTTTAGTCTCCAGTGTGCCTGCAACCAACACCTACCTCTGGAACTATTCTTCTGGGACTGAACAAAGGACTGAGACCCACCCAGATGCCACTGCTGGGTGCACACCAGAGGAGTGGGACTAACCTGCAAACTACAGGATCTTCAAGGATTTGTTTTCTATGGACTCTAAATCATTTGTATGTATGTGATTCACTTTGACCCTTCAACATTTCTCCCACGTAGCTTGTTTTCTTTTTATATTAAACCTTTAGTTGTAGTTTCTAAAGGATTGGCTGGCAGTGTGGTATTTTGGGTAAGATCCAAGCCTATGTTGTTCTGGGTGACGTGGCTGGCCCTTTGGGGTCAGGAGAACCTATTTCTTAAAGAGACCCAGTGGCTAGAGGGGACCATAGGAACTGATGTGCTGTAAGGGGGCTGTTTCTGCATTGTTTTGCTCAGCAATGACCAGAGTGAGGGAATCAGGAGCATGTTTTGTTACTGAGTGGGAGACTGGTTTAAGTACCACCCGTCAGTGGTTTGGGGGTTTGGCCCCTGGTTTTGCAGCTTGCCCTGATTTTGGCACATTCAGAAGGCCGTGGAGGCCCAGGCCACACTGGGGTAAGGACTTTTTCAAACATCTATCCCAGCTGGGCTGTGCGAAGGCGCTCAGGAAGGACACCAGCTCTTATGAGGGATGTTTTGTGTTGGCCTTTTGAGTCCTGTCTCCTGAGTTACTTTCACTTTCCAGTCCATATTGTGTGCCATGGCTGTTACAGTGAGAAATCTTCCAGTCACTGTCTGCGTTTATTGCTCTGAGCACACTATCCCTGCCTCAGACCCTGCATGTCCTAACCCTGAGCTGGAACCCCAAGGTCCCACCTGGAAATGGAGATCACAGGGTCTGGGTTGTCTTAACACCCTTTTCAAAGACCAACCAGATTCCTTTTCATGAATCCTTCATTTCTGAGCTCACCCATCCCTGGAGAGGCACTGAAACAGTGGGTTACTTACCAATACCTGTCCTTCTTCTTTGAGTGCTGCTAGGATGCATTCAGTGATAGGTGTATCTGTGCTGGAGCACCAGATTGGTCAGAAAAAATTTTGTCCTAGCCTGTTAGGAGAAGGTAGGTGGCCACTGCCCCTCATGCCACCCAGTGGCTATATATATGGCCACCTCCCAACCCCTCCTGAGTTTCATTTCTTCCGCCTGGCATGTCGGGTCTGGAGCGTCTGCTCCTTGCGAACGCAAGCAGCCTGTCTTTTCTCTGAGCTTTTCACCCAGCTGGGAGCACCTTTTCATCGATGTGGTTCCACCACAGGAGTCTTCCACCGTTGGGCCAGAACATCGCAGATCACCTAACATGCCAGGGTTCAAACTCTGCTGTGAGTGCAGCAAGGCCTTCCCCTGGGACGATCCCCATGGAAAGTGCCTCCGGTGCCTAGGCAAAGACCACCTGGTCTCAGCCTGTTCCTTATTTTGTCTTTCAAACCTCAGACAATCAAGGAGAGGGAACAAAGGTGCCATGCCCTAGCCTCTGAACAGGCTTGGCACTCTCCACCCGAGGCTTCGAGTTCCCGCCTGGCACCGAGACCTAGCTCAGTACTGTTTTGGAAATTTTAAGATATGGATCGGGACCCTTCCACCTGAGGCATCTATCAACCTCTGGCACCTATTCACAACAGCAGTGAAAGACCAGGCAAATCAAATTAACAAAGGACTTTATTTGGAACACCCCATAAACCCCTGTATAGTGACTCCAATACCAACAGTGTCCACAAGAACCACAAAGAACAAACCCCAATTATAACAGGTTTACAAAACTCAGAACCAATGTTCCCTCTAAGGGGAGAGGGCAGCTGAGCAACTCCTGTTGCACGCTGTGCTCCCCCCTCAGTGGGGCCAGCTGCGCAGCCCCCCCCACTCCTGGCGGCATCCCCCCCGCTCCCGCTCGCCCCCCTGCTCCTGGCAGCCCCCCCTAACTTACCTTGGGGCTGTCCTGGAGCCCAATGGACCAGCCAGAACTCCTGGGCCAGAGAAGCTCTACGGAGCTGTGGCGGGCTGCGCTGCAGCGCGCCAGCGCAGCTTAGAGGGAACATTGCTCGGAACCCCTCAGTCCCAACCCCCAGGGGGTTTGAACCCGGTACCCCACTGCTCAAGGGAGGAGGCTCCTCACACTGTGAACCCTAACACCCTCACAGTTGTTCTTCACTGAGGCCCTCGGTGTTGAACCCCGACTCCTGCGGCAATCGAAGTGGTCCCTTGTCGTCCTCAGGTTCCACCTCCGCACTCGGACCGTCTGCTTTGGGCTTCTGGCAGCCCAGGGGTCCTTTAATCAAAAGTCCTTTCACCCCTAATCAGTCTCTAAATAGGGCTGCTCCAAATCAAGGCCTCTGTGTCTTCGGGGACTTGGTTCCAATTGATTTCCTGAAATCTTCTTCAGAGGCCTTCTTGAGGCACCCAGTCTCCTTGAGCTTCTGATCACAAAAGACCAGACACTCAGTCCCAGTGTCCCTGGGCCCTTAGGCTCCTGATCTCCAGCTCTCCCTCAAGCGTCCACAGAACACCAACACAGGACCGCTCTCTAGTGTTATGGAATATTTGATATTAGATATTAGGGGTCTAACTATGTGATAGAACAATAGGAAAGATGCTATAGCATAGGCCTCATAGGGGCTGTAGTTAGCCATGGTCGTGGGGTTGTTTCTCGGGCAAGACTATATATCTAAGTACCTTGAACAAGCTGCCTAGGTTGCCACTTAAAATCTGTTATCTCCCCTCTCTCACACTTTGTGCTCAGCCATCTGAGCAGGGAATGTGGGCTACAAGGTCTCATCTATGCTGAGAACGAAAAGGGAGTATCACCTCCTATCTTTTGCTCACTATCCCTGGCTTCAAGGCCTCTCTAAATTGTAAGGTCAGTGTCTCTAGGCCAAAGTTAATGAGTTTGCAGGCACTGCGGCTGCCCAGAATAATGCAAATGATGTCAACAGTAAACAGAGGTGGGGATAATTATATGCATTCTTTAATTATTAATATGCATTAATAGGTGTTAATGTAACCATATAAGGATCTCTAAAACATTGTCAATCGTAAGCATTATCATAGCATTATCATACTGTACTGGATAAAAGTGTTGTGATGCTGCCCCTCAGGGCTCTCTCTTGCACTCGAGTTGTTGGGGGGGGGCCTACTCGGAGGGGCTAGCACTTCTTTGCTGCCCTCTGATGCAGTTCCTTTTGTTATTCAGCTGAATAATAAAAACCTGAACCACACCTCATTCTCTGCTGATTCGAGTCTCAGCTGGGAACGGGCCTTCATCACTGGGAGGATCGGTGGTCTCTCTTTCCAGGTTGAGAGCCCTGATTAATTTGTCCCCCACACTAGCAAACTCTCTCTGGAGACCCCCAGCTAACTCATCCTCCAGGCTCCTCACAGGTCTCCCCTTAAATACCTCGGCTCTGTGGCCAATCATCAGTCGTCCTTTTTTGCGCCAAAACCAGGTTCCATAAGGCACTATGGAGAAAGTTCCAGCAAGTCTGTGCTCGGCCCTCTCCTGCTGCACACAGTCCTTGTTGCTGAGCAGAGTCCAGCCTGCTGGCTGCCTGCCAGTGTTCCTGTCAATCTCTTCAAAATGTTACATCATCAGTAGCCAGGCAGACCTGCCCAGCAATCCCCAGCAGTACAACAGTGTTACAGAATCATACAGAACAGTACAGAATGACACTCCCACTTCTGGGGAGGAGAAAACCCAAGTAAACACAACCTATTATAACAAGTAAAACTTTTCCTTACAGCACATGAACTCACATGTCACCGTGCTACTGGTGGAAGTTGAAGGACAGCCTCAGTGTCTACCCCGGCTCTGAACCAGCGCCTTGGCGCCTTTGCACCACTTGAGGTCGCCCCTGGAACCGCAACCCCGGCATAGTCCGGTGGTCACCTCCGGCACCACAGGCTCAGTATAGCCTGGTACCAATGAGGCAACAACTATCTCAACCAGTCAGCCCCCTTCCCCAAGCTAAAGACTTACCTTGGGCCTGTTCAGAGTCGCTTCCGATACCGACAACTCTGGAGGCAGTGGAGGCTGCTCAGGAACACCTCTTGCAAATCACACCACCTTCCCTGACACCAGTTAGCAGGGGCAAACCGGCCTTTATATCCAAGGCCTGGGTCCATCCATCTTCCATTCCATTAGGCCCTGGTACCGTAGGGCCATCCCCACGGCAACATATCACTTTGCTGTCACCGGTACTGCCCTTGGAATTGAGAAGTCCTTCTCCCACCTCAAGCCCAGAGGAAGGTCCATTGAAGGGCTCTAAGCGACCCCGGTGCCACACCTCAGCGCCATCGCCCTTCCGCTTCCACCCCAAGAATGGTTCCCCTGTGAAACCTCTTCTCCTCCATGGCAGACACCCGGTACTGCTCTGTCCCTAACACCAGGCTCGTATACAGGCAACCTATTACCGCACTTTGATTTGTTGCGCCGTGCCACGAACACTTAGGGATGGAGGTTCACCTGTCCCACCCTCCCTCACACACTCTGTTCAGGCTGGCCTTTGCCTTGGTGGAGCTGCTGACGGCCCTGTTCCACCCAAGTGTTTGGGACCTAACATCTTCCCGGTGGCAGAACCCAAGCTTTACTGCCCTGGTGTCAGACACAACGAACTTAAAGTATAAGGTTCCTGAGTTGGTCTTCCCCTCTCTCGCCATCCCCCGAGCCCCCTCTAGGGACGTGGTGCAAATGGCACTAGGCCCGGGTGAGCCTTCTAGTGACTCCCTCCCTGCTTCTAGGGAAGCCAGGGAACTGGATCTTCTGGGGCTTAAGGTCTACTCCTCCTCAGCCTTCCAACTTCAGGTTGTAAATAATCAGCCCCTAACCAGGAGATACTTGCTGGACGTGTGGGAGTTGGTCGCAAAATTCAGACATTTGCTCCCACCAGAGGCCAAAGAGGAGTATGACACATTCCTAGAGGAGGGAAGAATAATTTCTCAGGACCTCCTCCTCTCAGCCCAAGATGCGGTGAATACAGCTGCCTGCACCATGGCCGCGGCTGTGACTATCCACCGAGTGGCTTGGCTTAGGGAAGCCAGGGTGCCCCCTGCTGTGCAGTAGGCAGTCCTTGACCTGCCTTTTGGGGATGACATCTTGTTTCCCCCTGAGACCCTCATGGTGGTGGGTACTACAAGGGACCTAGGAGAGAGGTCAAATACCGTGGCCTTCCACTGGGTCCTTTTCCTCCCCCCACATAATCTATATGGGGTGGCAAACCTCCCAATGTTCCCTTTAATGACTCGTAGACTGTGTGAGCAAACAATTTCTTTGTGTGCGCAAAGACATTTCTTTGTGAGCACCAGTATTAGCACTATTGAATTTTTTTGTGCGCACTTTATTTTGTCATGTGCGCAGGTTTCATGACCTGTGTGCACGTGCACACGCGCACAGCTTAGAGGGAACAGTGCTCCCTCCCTTTCTCTTTTTCTTCAGATGACCCTGGGGTAGGGACTCAACCCCTCCCCACCACCCTGCATTCAATTCTGGGGTGTTTTGGAGCCTCTTCCTCCCTTCTCTCACCTGCAGGGAAGGTGCCTATCCCAACTGACTGCCACCCTCATTCCCATAACATCTGGGACATGACCATGATTTAATTTTCCATCAGAGAGGGCAGCTGATGCCCCTTCCCCCCTTCCTTTAGTGGGGGAACGGGGTGTTTACTGGGGCCAGCCCTATGTCAGTATTGTGAACAGGGGCAAATCAGCCCTTGGCCCTGCCCTCCGGTCTTGGAAGAGACACTGGCCATGTAACCCAAGTCCCTCTCAGCCATCAAGACATCCAGACTGAGGCCCAGCACCCAGATGATTCTTAGCTGTTGCTACTCTTTGGGCTCTGATTGGAGAAAGGGAACAAGAAAGCCCCCTCCTCCCCCTTCAGGTACTCCTTGACCGATGACCCCTGCTCTTGTAAGCATCAAAGGCTACCCTTGCCAAAGCCAAGGAGTGCATTACACAGTAGCTCCAGCCATGACTGCAGATACTCGCAGTACCCACAGACACATGTACTCATCCAGATGCATGGAACCCTCCCCGCCTACCTACCTGTCCTACATCAGGTAGGATCTATTCACATGCCTGGGATGGGGAAGGACATCTTGGACACCTCGCCTCTCAAACATACTGGTCGGTATGCTGGGTTAAGTTGGCCCCGTTGGGTCCTCAGACATCTCTATGGAAGGGGAGAGCCTCCACCACCCCACCCACCAGGTGGAATTATGATATTTGTACTCTTACCACAGGGAGTTCTGTGCCTCAGGGAAGGCCAAGGCAAGCTGTCCAACCCATGCCTGCCCTAATTCCCCCCTGCTCTCGATGGGGGGGAAAAAGAGAAAGCCGATGGAAAACAACAACCCCTTCCCCTTCTTTGGGACAATCCCATTTCTATCAGGACATCCCAAATTGAGAGTCCTTATCCAGGGCCCACACTACCAAGGAAGCAGTGGTGAAACCCCCTCTATCTCTGTCTCTCTCTTTCTACCCCTTAAGTAACAACTTCTGTATACCCGACCTGGAATCTGCCACATCATAGAGCTCATGGGAGAGGAGGCAATGTCTCTTCCTCAAGTAGGTGAACAGCAATGGAATGGAACCCATCTTAGGTCTCCCATGCTATGTCTAACTAACCACAGTGTCAGCTCGCTGACAAGCTCCGTGCACAACACTGCGTTCCGTGCATGGCTGTTCCCCTACTGGGATGTTTGTAGATGACTTACCCTGGGCCACCTTACTACAACGGTTATTCATATCTCGGCCTGGGGCATTTCTACTCAGGCATGTGGTGAATTTCTTACACCTTCCATGGGGGACCTGAGGCCGAAAACCATTGGGTTATCTCCACATGACACCTTCGCCGAAGGCAACTACCAAGGCCATTGCACTTCCTGTGCTCACTTCACAGAGCTCAGGTAAGAAAAAAGAGAGACAGAAGAGAAGAAAACCCAATTTCCGATGTGCCCGGAAATCCAGGGGTCTGTGTCCCCCATGTGGATCACTGCCCTGGATAAGATCTCTTGATAAAGGTAAACCACCCTTGTTGGTTTCTCTAAAATGCCAGGTACTCCTGCAACACCGCAGTTGACACTCCAGGAGTAGTATTACTTCCCAGGTAGCTGGGGAGGAGACCATACCCCCCCCCCATCATAACCCATATCATTAAGAAAGGTAGTCTTTTCTTAATGAGTCCTTATCTCCGGTGCACACTTAGCTGCAGCGTAGTTGGGACAAAATCATTTCTGGTGGTGCCCCTGGGCACACAAAGATCTCAACCATGATAATTCTAACTCCATAAGCCTTTTGGTCATTTTGGCTAAGTGGTCAAGTGGTGGTATTGCATTCTGTTGCCCCACCCTCCCTTTCTCCCATCCTCCCTGTTCTCCAGGCAGTCTTCCTGCTGTCGGAATCATGAAGAGAATATAAGGCCCAAGAGGACGGCCCTCTCCGTGAGTCTTTACGAATACCAAGGTACTCATAGATACCAAGTCAATAGCACCTCCTAAGGCCATCATGCTGCCTCATAGGTGCTTAGTGGTCTGAAGTGCCCTTCCATTGGTAACCCTCTAGTTCTTACACTACACACGGCTGAAAGCTTGTGCTGCATGCTGCTAGCCTAGGGACATCTGATCCAATATGCCATGTGTTGCTAATCACACCACCACTGGCTTTCCTTTCTCATTTCACCAGCATGAAATGCCTTTCCTTAGACGCTTCTCGACTGAACTCAGTAGTCCTTGCAGTGGCGTTGCTGGCGCTGGGCACATGGTGAGCAGACGGTGGCCCTAGAAGCCCTAGTATCCAGGGATGATCACAACAGTCACCCACTCGGCCCTAGACAGGGAAGCCATCCTTCTTAAGTCACCGCTGGCTAAAGCATCCCCCAGCCTACTGGCTGTGTGGAGTGTTACTGAACAATCTGCTACAGCTCTTGTTTTGGGCTGTGAAAGGAGCAGCCAGCTGTGGACAAGAGTCTCCTCTTGCTCTTCCCTTGGAACGAAGGTTTGGGGACCTCCTCTTGGGATTAGCTGCTCCCAATTCAGGTTGATTCCCTCCCCTGCTACTTTGCTGTGGTGAGTGGTGGCTGTTCTGTGAGAAGAGGCATTTCTGCAGAAAGCCCAGGCCTTTCCGCTGTTCCCAGTTCAGGAGATGTCTCTGCAAAAAGCTTACACCGACCAGCTGTTAGCCAGCCCAGGTGAACTTGGGGTGCGAGTGTCTGGGATCATATGGGCCAGGCTGCTGTGTCACATGCCAGGGTTCATACTTGCTGTCTGAATGATCTCATGCTTTGCAAAAGGGAGGGGAAAATCCCCAGCCCTCCAGAAAAGAAGCTGAGCACCCATCAAGGCGTGATGGGGAGTCTGTGCTGCACAGAGCTCTGAGGACCGGGGAGAGCACCTGAGCTGGGGCTGATACAAGCTGTCCTGCTTCCTATCAGACTTTCCTCCTGCGCTCTAAGGGTCTCTATGACCACTGGCTTGGCCTCTGGAGGGAGCCAGGACAGCCTTGGAAATGGACCAATGGCTCCACCTTCAACCATCAATGAGTCTCTTTCGCCTCTGTTTTATTTCCCTTGATTATAGGTTTTGTTGTCAGAGCTGTTGACTTCAGGTAGCTCCACCATTCCATCGGAGTGAAACCAACAGGTACAATGTTGGTCCTTTACCTCCTGTGTGTGTTAGAGACGTATGGAAATGTTGCTGCGGTAGAATGATGATGGCTGCCCCACCACCCCATGGCAGATTTCTGTGGGCCCCAAGTGGCATCACAAAACCAACTCTGCTTGAGCCGGGAGCAGGCTTTATATCTTTGACCTTCAGCATGAGAAGCCTGAACCTCAGCCACTGGTGCTAAAGAATCTGCTTCCTTAACTGAGAACCCTTCTGACAGATAAAGCTGTTATCCAGTCCAGCCACTAGATGAGGGTTGAGATGGAAACTCCCAGTTCCCTGGTCTGTGTTACTTCAGTGAGTGCTCTCTCATGCATTTTCTGCTCTATTGAATCCAACCTTTGGATCACATCTGCTTTCTGCCTCATTGGGTCTAAAGAGTAAAAAGACAGGCCTCTGTGGGACAGGGCTGCCTGTCTTGTTCCTCATGAGGATATGGGACCCTAGAGTGCTTCACCCGCAGCTCCCTAGCCATGGTGCCTCCCTGACCCCCAGTCCTAGTGCCAGCGTCTGCTCAAATCTCTTCGCCAGCCCTGAACCGTACCAGCTTTCCAGCCCTGCACCACACCTCACTAGCTTCCCAACCCCTCTTCCCTGTCCCTAGCACCTCTCTGACCCCAAGTCCCAGGCTGACTAGCTCCCTGCCTCATCAGCTCCTCCAACAGCTGCGGCAGTTAAAACAACAAATTCAGCTGCAGAACTAATTTCCAAGGTCCCTTGCTTTTTGCCAGCAGCACCTCGGTGACATCAACAAGGACAAGACCTGTGCGGGGAAGAATGACAAACCCCATGCTCCGCAATCAGGCAGGCACCAACAGGGGCATGAGCACCCCTCCGGGAAGCAGCAGCGTTTTTGACAGTTACAACAAGGGCAATGAGCCTATGACACCTCCAGCTTCCAAACACCTAAATCGTTTCAAACATCACTGGGCGAACATCACCTCTGACCAGTGCATTCTTGAAACGATCGGGGAGGGGTATCATATCCAGTTTCTTTCAATTCCTTGGAACAGAAATCAGCCCTCTCATCCAAACCCTGGAGACCAGGAACTGTCTCACCTTCTCAAGATCGAATGCAGGAGGCTCCTCTCCCTCGGAGCCATAGAAAGAGTTCACAGGAGGGAGTGGGTGAAGGGATTTTACTCCTGATACTTCCTGGTCCGAAAGTCCAATGGGGACCTCTGACCCATCCTAGATCTCTGGGCTCTAAACAAGCATATAAGGAAAATAAAGTTCCACATGATTTCCCTCTCACAGATCCTCCCGTCTCTGTCTCCCGGGGATTGGTTCACAGCCCTCGATCTAAAAGATGCTTACTTCCACATAGGCATACAGCCCTGCCACAGGCAGTTGCTAAGATTCAGGGTGGGAAACAATCACTTCCAGTTCACCTCCCCCCTCTTTGGGCTCTCCCTAGCCCCCAGGGTGTTCACAGAGTACATGGCACCAGTCGCAGTGTTCCTCCTCAGAAGGGGCATAAGAATTTACCCCTACCTGGAAGACTGGTTAATAGTCGGGAAATCGAGGCACCAGGTAGAGCTCCATGTAAAAGTAGTCGTGAAGCTCTGCCAGTACCTGGGCCTCTGCATAAATCAAGAGAAGTCAAAACTTTGCCCTTCCCAAGACATAGAGTTCATAGGGGCATGCCTAGATGCCCGCAGGGATTCAGCATTCCTACCCCTCTCCAGATTTCAGTCCATTTGCACCATCATCTCAGAGCTGCAAACATCCCCCATGACCACAGCCCACTGGACCCTGCAGCTCCTCAGCCACATGGCAGCCTGCACCTCAGTGATCCAGACAGCACGGCTGAGGATGAGGCCCTTCCAGATATGGCTTTCCACTGTGTTCCACATTTGGAGGGACCCCCTGAACAAGGTACTGTCTGTTCCCCAGGACACTGTGGCAACACTCCAGGTTTGGAGGGACCCCGGCTTTGCCATAGAGGGCACCCTCTTCAAAGACCTCAGGCCTTCAGTGACCCTGATTACAGCCACTTTCAAGACAAGGTGGGGGGCCCACATTTCCGGGGCACTCTCCACCCAAGGGTGTTGGTCCTGGTTGGACACGCCTCTCCACATAAACGTCAAGGAACTGAGGGCCATCACACTAGTTTGCATAACCTTCCTAGACAGGATCCGGGGCAGGTTGGCCCAAATCCTGACAGACAACATGACAGCAGTGTTCTACACGAACTGCCGGGGGGGGGGTATGCTCCCCACCACTTTGCAAGGAAGCATTCAAACTCTGGGATTTGGCCATACACCACAACTTCATCCCAGAGGCCTCCCACCTACTGGGGGTGGACAACGGCTTAGCAGACTCTCTGAGCAGGAAGCTGCTAACGAACCACAAGTGGCGTCTCCACAGCACAGTGTTCTCCCTCCGGAGAGACAAATGGGGTTCCCCACAGATAGATCTATTTGTGACATGACAGAATTGCAAGTGCCTCCAGTTCTGTTCCCTCAGGGACTGGGAGGAAGGGTCCCTCACCAATGCCTTTCTCATTGACTGGTCGGTACCCTTGATGTATGCCTTCCCACCGATTCCCCTGATACAGAGGGTCCTCTTGAAGATCATCCAGGATGGAGCAAACATTATACTAATAGCTCTGGACTGGCCCAGACAGCACTGGTTCCCGCTCCTGCAGGACATGTCCATAGAAATCCCACTCCACCTCCCACAGTGGGCGGACCTCCAGACTCAGGGCGTCCCTGGCACCCAGACCCTGGCTGCCTACAATTGATGGCCTGGATGCTCTCTGGCTCACTGAGCGGGAGAGGCTCTGCTCAGACAGTGTTAAGAAGGTCCTGGCTGAGAACAGAAGACCATCCACCACATCCACGTCCACAGCCAAGTAGAAGCGATTCTCCCTTTGGGTTGCAGACAAGGGTGTAGACCCCATATCAGCTCCGATATCCTTGATCGTAGACTACCTGCTAGACCTCAGAGAGAAAGGCCTCTCTCCCTCCTCACTGAGGGTCCACTTGGCAGCAATCTCAGCCCTCCCTGAGATGATAGAAGGGAAGTCAGTTTTCTCCCATCCCACCTCCATGAGATTCTTGGAGGGGATGGAAACACTTTTCCCTCAGCCTTGTAAGCCCACCCCATCGTGGGACTTGAATGTCATCATCTGGGCACTAACAGAGCCACCCTTTGGACTCAGCCACTTCGCTGGTCCTGTCCTAGAAGGTGGCCTTCTTAGTAGCAATCACCTCTGCTAGAAGAGGTTCAGAACTGAAAGCCCTCTCCTCGGAACCCCCATACATGAGGTTCTTCCCGGATAAAATGCTTTTGTGTCACCACCCATCCTTCGTCCCTAAGGTGGCCACTCTCTTCCACCTTAACTAGAAAATGTGCTTGCCACTTTTCTACCCGAATCCCCAGGTTATGCAGAAGCAGAGGAAGTGGCACACACTGGATGTAAGGAGAGCGCTTTTAACTTACATTGAACATACCCAGCCATTCCGCAGGACCCCCCAGCTGTTTGTGGTGGTCACCAAATGTAAGAGAGGTTTACCAGTAGCATTTCTAATTGGATTATGAATTGTGTGCTGTTTTGGACTACCTAGGGCAATGTTCCCTCTAAGGCTTGACGGCTTGTGTGCAAAATTTTCAACCCGTGTGCAAAACTTTTTC
>ML682103.1:138266-229935 GCA_007922195.1 Podocnemis expansa
GTCAGGCCGGGGATTCCTGCCCGCGCTTACTCCGGCCCCGGCAGCGGCGGGCTGCAGCCGCGCGCCAGGGCCGCGCCTCCAGGTTGGGGGGCAGCAGGGGCTTTAAAGCCCCTGGGGTGAAGTGCCCCGCTGCCCGCTCCTGGCGGGTGCTTGCAGGGGGCTGCATGCACACGCCAGGTGAGGCGCGGTGCCTGCAGTCCCTTGCAGGTACTGGCGGAGTGAGGCGCAGCCCTGCGCCTGACTCTGCCGGTGCCTGCAGCCCTCTGCAGGCACCCATGGGATGCAGTGCCCCTCTGCACTGCACCCTGTGGGTGCCTGCAGTCCCCTCCCCAGGCGAAATAGCAGGTCCACACTGTGGACCTGCTATTTCACTCCCTTATTTCGTGGACATGGTTTTTGTCCAGCGAAATAAGTTGTTTCGAAATAACACATTATTTCGAAACAAGCACTCCCCATGTAGACATAGCCTATGATACTACTTGGGTTAGCCATAGGAGAAGCAACATATGGGCCTGTAGAGTGTTATCCGAGGCCGACATGACCTTACTGATGGCACCGTGACACTCCCTTTTCTTGTGTGATGAGATGTCAACGCCTATAGCATCACATTAACACTAGGGAATGGTATTATTACTATTTCCCTTGTTACTATTATTATCAATATTATTACTATCATTGTTATTATTTCAATTCAATAACTAGAGCAAATGGCCCCAGAGACAGGGCCAAAGGGAATCTAGGCCAGGAACTGTCACAACTAAGGGTGAAGCCCAAGGCCTAGGCTCATGTGCCTGGAGGGCCCCAGGTGCTGGTCCCATGATACCATTCTTGCTGTTGGCATGCATGACCCTCTGGAGCACAAGGATCACCACATTGCGGCCCTGACCCTGAGATGGGCAGAGTGCAGGGAGTGTGTGTACTGGGTTTGAGGGTCTCTGTAAAGAGGGAACCACCATGAAGAACTCACTGATCTAAGAAGGAAAGAAGAGAAAAGATTTCTTCTAACAGGAATGGAGCGAGGGCACGTCACCCCGGCAGGGCAGACCCGGCCCTCCCATTAGACACCTTTTGGTCTATTTTTTGTGTCCTCCTTATTTTTGTTCTGTTGTTGTTTCTATCATTAATATTTTACCAAGGAGGATGACCTCCACTGAGGGTCAGCTAGTTCCAGAAATTCAGGTCACTTCTCGGGATTTTGGGGGTGGTGTGAATGTCAGGCTCCGTTGAGTGTGGATGGACCTAGCAGTCACTTAGGGCCGGAGATTAGTATGCCAAGTGGCGGTACTAAGGCTCAGGATGATCTTCGGATGATAGTGGGGGAGAGGGAGTTGTACCTGATGGAACTCTTTACAGAGAATGCCCCGAAGCTAGCCTAAGGGGTAACCACAGCGCTAAGGCTCTCCTCCAGAGGTGAGTTCCTGGAAGGACACCATTGGGTAGAACCTTCTGGGAGCCAACGTTTGGACCCATACTCGTACCACATCTACAGAGTCAATCTCTGATCCACATCGGTGAGAGTGACCGCCAGCGATGAATGTAAAGGGAAATGCAGGTGCTCCAAAATTACCCCAACCTTCGGCCGGGGGGGAAGGGGAGGGATGAGCCTGGTTGATATTGGTTTACTCTGGCAATGGGGTGGGACCAGGTGCATTTGGAGCACCCCTAGTGCTCATTGAGTGACTTTAGGTCACGTCTGTTGACAAGCGACTGTCCCTAGGGAGCTAGGGGTGTGGTTAGGGTCATGTAGTCAAAGTAGAGTTCAGGCTGTTGTATTCAAGAACAAGGGAGAAGTGTTTCCCTTTTACGTCAAGGTAGCCCCTTCCTGTACAGAAGAGGGAAAGCAGGGTGAACGGGGTAGAGGCTCCGTCCTGGTGAGGCCTCCCTTGAGTGTGATTACCAAAGCTATCGACCAGCTGATGGAAGTGAGTGCAGGAGGGTTTGTTCCCTTAATGGGAGTCAGGAGCAATTGACCAAATGCTTGTGTGTGGTAACTATGCTCCAACATTTGCATCTGGTGCCTGGTGGGGAAGGGTTCAGTTGGCCTGCCCTGTGGGCTCAGAAAGGGAGTTGAAGCACCACCAGATTGGGAGAATGTACTTTCGATCCTTGGTTGGGGATCACTGAGTGCAAGCTATATCGTGTTTGGTAACCTAAAGGAAAAGTGGTGCAAACGGCGAGTAAGGGAGACTGATGATCTCCACTGAACCATACTGACAGGGACACCTTAGATCCTTGATTGAGGATTGTTTGAACACCAGCTAATTCGTGCCAAGTGACATAAAGAAAAAACATTTTTTTTTGCTCCAAACAGCAAGTAAGGAAGAGTGAGGAGCTCTGCATCACCCTGCGAGTAGGGAAGTGAACGCCCTCTGGTGAAAGGGAAGGAAGCAGGGGGAGTGGGAAGGAAGGACACCTCTTGAAAGGGGGAGGTGTCCTGGATGTCTGCTTTGAGAGACATAGAGATTTAAAACCTACCCGAGAGAGTATATGTCCGTTTCCCAGATCCAGGAAGGGCACCTGTGAGAAAACTTCCAGTCTACCTTGGGAGGGTTGCGGGAAGGTGTTATGTTCTTCAATGTTTACAGAACATCTTTATTATCACCCTATGCCCTTGACAGAACAAGTGAGGCACTGTACAAGGAAGCAGGGGAAGGGGGGCTTTCTCGCCACGGAGGAGTCAGCAAGGTATAGGTGTGTAGCAGTCCTTTGAGCTAGAGGCAAACCAGCTACCTATGGGTTGCCAGGGGGAGTTTAGTTTACAGTCCCCCACCCTACCAGCTAAGCTATCAAAGATGGGCTGTGGTAATGGAAGGAATTGGATGTCCTCTGCTTATTATGAGTCTTTAGATATAGAGAGAGAGAGGGAGAGGGAGAGACAGAGAGAGTATATGGAAGGGCCTGGGTTAAACTGTGGCCCTGCCTGACAGATAGCTGTCCATCAGCTCGTAGGAAGGATCCGGAATCAATGGGCACCCCAGAGGGCAGGGGTTCTGAGAAGCAGCGTTTCAACACCTAGCCTGGCTGGTTGTGAATAATTACCTCTGATTGGAAGATTGGTGCCTCTCCTGGGATTGTGGGGGTGGAACCAGAACAAAGGGGGCTCCTAAACTGGGCTTCAAACTGACATTGTGTTGGTAGAAGTTAACTCTGCACCATTGGCTTGTGGAGGGAAGGGTCAGGCTCGGTGTTGTATTCTATGGGGGGTGTGGAAGAGGCCCCGAGGGAAGAAGCCCCAGATATTTTAACTCTCCCCGAAGGTCACGGGCAGGACCCAAAACAGGAACGGTTTCAGGTAGGAAAATAGTGTCACCGCCAAAGAGGAGGTCAAGGACCAACTGTTGGGAGACCTGGGGCACTCTAGCCTCCTGTAGCCAAGCCGCACGTGGCAGGGTCACTGCCAACACCAAAGTGCGAGCGACTGTGTCTACCACTTCCCATGCAGAGACAAGGAGGTCCTGCGATGCTATCTTGCCCTCCTCGAGGAAGGCATCATATTCTTCCCTCACCTCTTGTGGGAGTAGGTGTCTAAAATTTTTTATTGACTCCCAAACGTCCAACATATATCTGCCCACTAGGACATGGTTATTAGCAACATGCAACTGGAAGGCTGAGGAGGAGTACACCTTCCAGCCCAGCAACTCTAACTGCTTAGCATCCCTTGATGTTGGGAGAGCGTCGTGGGGAATTTGTTCCGGCCCTAAAGCTGCTTCCACTACCACTCGAGGTGGGACTGGCTGGTGAGTAAGCGAGGGGAACTCTGACCCCGAGACTCTGTAGTTTAGGCTTGCCATATCTGATACTGGGGAGCGTTTGGGGCCTTGTCTCGCTGGCAAAACCTAACATTTCCGCAAGTGTCATCCCAAAACACCTCTTCTTTACCTACGCTACATTGATGACATCTTCATCATCTGGACACATGGCAGGGAAAATGTTGTGGTGGGTAAAATCTTTAATTAAAAAGAAGAGATAAGAAACACAGAGAGTTGCTTCTCTAGGATTTAACTTAGGTAGTTACAGGGTAGTGGCAGGCCAGTGCCTTTTAAGGTCTGTTGCAGACCCCACTTTCTGCACCTTTTCAGTGCAGACATACCTATTCAGACCCAGTCTAATTGTGTCAAGCTTGCAGATTAGCTCTGACTCTGCAGTATCACGCTGAAGTCTGTTTTTGAAGTTTTTTTGTTGAAGCATGGCAACTTTCAAGGGGCCGTTTAGTACTCCTTGAGGCCCCTTTTCTGGGCTGGGAATGGAGGAAGCCCCTTGGAACCTTGGGGACAGTACTGGGGATGGCAAAGTAATGTGATGCTGAGGAGAAGGCTCAATGGCAAATTACTGTCCATGGGACATAACTTTCACTCAGGAACATGAAGTGACCACAATTTGTTTTTTCACTTCTGCAGGTGGGTACTGTAGTTTTAGGAATGCTTGATAGCACTCTATATGTGTTTGTCTCTGTCTTTGGGATCAGAGCAGATCTGATTGTACCTTACGGCTTGGCTGTAGATGATGTTTGAATGTGCTGGTGAATGAGCCCCTGATGCATTGGCTGATGTGGTTGGGGCCTGTGATGCTATCCCTGGAATTGATGTGTGAGCAGAGTTGGCAATGGGGTTTGTTGCAGGGATGGGGTCCCGGATTAGTGTCCTTGTTGTATGGTGTTTGGTTGCTGGTGAGTATTTGCTTCAGGTTGGGGCCTGTCTGTAAGCAAGGATAGGCTTGCCTCCCAAGGCTTGGGAGAGTGGGGGATCATATCTCTTTAGTTTCAATTATGAGTGATCTCCAGTGCTGGTCTCTTATGGCACAGAAAGGGTTACAATGCACTGGGGTTTCCAGCAAGGGTCTGTCTTTATACTGTATGGGGGACAGAAAATACCCTGACCACGTCTAAGTAAATATTCCCCATTCTACTCACACCTGGTTAGTAACAAACTTAACTTATCTTTGGTAAGGATGTTGCTGGATCCTTCTTCAGGCCTTTCCACCTGGCCTCCTCCTTATCCTTCCAGGAGCTCTGCTGCATCCAAACAGGAACAGGCAAGTCTGCTGCTCCAATTCAAATACCTGTGCTTTGTTCCTATCGGTTGTCTTGGGACTCACTGACCAGAGTGTTAACCCCTTCCTCCCCAAGGGTTACTACAACCCACCCACCGCCCCCGCTCATTGCATAGAGCACAATGGAGTTGAAGGTTGAGAGAATCTTGGATTCACTAAGGGGGAGATCGCTAGGTTACTCACCAGTCACCATCCTTCTTTGAGATGGGCTGCTCGGATCCAGTCAGTAATACATGTCTCTGCACTGGAGTGCTGGGTTGGTCGGGGCGTCATTTGTCCTAGCCTGTCAGATCAGGGTGGCCACCGCCCCCCGCGCCACCCCGTGGCTATGTAAGTGGCTGCCGCCTGGCCCCTCCTCAGTTCCTAGGAGTCACCAACTCCAGCTGTGGGGAAGGTGGAAGGGACCTGAATGGATCTGAGCAGCCCATCTCGAGGAAGGGTGTTACTGGTAAGTAACCCACCATTCTTCTTCGAGCACTACTCGGATGCATTCAGTGACTACTAGCTGTGCTGGAGGATGGTGCGTGGAGTTGGTACTTCCACCTTCAGCACAGTGTGACCTCCCAATGGTCTGGCCCAGTCAGCATAGCCACAGGGAGCCAAAGCTCAACTGGGTGCTTCAGAACCAGGCCCATAGGGCCTGTGACGGCTGGGCCTACATCGCAGTGTAAGATCTCGAGGGATCTGTGCCAGTCAGAGTGAACTTCCAGGGAGGTGAGGGTCACTTGGGACTAAGGCCCGCCACGATAACCTGGCTAGAGGGCCTGTTGACTCTTGTTCACCCTAAAAGGAGCAGACTGAGAAGATGCTATAGGAAATGTCGAAAGAACAAGGCAAGGAGCCTTCCACACATCATGTGGCTTCCTGTCCCACCGCCCCCAGCGGCAGGGCGAGGAGTGTATGTAGTGACCTATCAGAATTGGAAATGTTCTGTGGTCGAGAGGCAGGGCCCACCAGTCTACTACCTGGCTTTCTGCCTTCCTGCTCAGTGGGAAGCTGGGGGATCACTGCATAGTCAGCCTATGGATGAACCAGCAGCTAGGGCTATAGCCCCTTGGCACAGAACCTGTAGAAAGTACCGCTCTGAAAATCTGAGAGGTCAACGAAGAGTGGCAGGTAGAAGCCTAGCCTGTCACAGTTACACGCTACTGGAGGGAACCTCTGGTCCCTTCTGCTGACAGTGGGGCTTCACTGGGCAAGCCACCACCGGACATTCACCGGACCTCTTTGGGGCCCGGGTAAGGGGAAAGCCCTGAAAGGGGACAGGGAGGAACCGAGGAGAGTCCCTCAACCCATAACTTCACTCGGCATCAGTGGGTGCCTGCGGAAATTTCTATGTGCCCCTATCTCATGATGGTGAGAAGGATTGGAGGCCTACATACTCAAAAAAAAGGGGTGGAGGGAGGGCAAGGCATGCCATTGTGTACAAGGGAAGGACGAATCAGTAACGGGTGCCACACGGTGGGCCCATGGAAGTAAGCTGATGTCCTGTCAGTCAGTTGGACCCTAAAGGCCCATGCAACACGCCCGGCGTAAACATTGGCTGCCCGACACCCTCAACCTGGGTGAGCGGGCCGAAGAAGGGCATGGGAGAACCCCCAAAGTCTTGAGACACGTATGTTCGAATTGGTCCAGTGGGGGTCTAACGCACTGGGAAGGAAAGAGTGGCCCACGGGGGAGGGAAGGAGGGCTAGCACTAGGAAGCAAGCGCATTCCCTTGGGAGCAAATGTATCTCTATCCAGGGTCTAATGCCAGCAGAGGCAGCTAGCCGAAGTTATGTGACCAGTCCTCACCCAGAGAGGGCACAGGGTGGGAGTGAGGTGCTCCCCGATAAGGAGGGGAAAGGCCCAATAGTAAGACATAATCAGAATCCCCAAGGCTGAACCATGGAGGGGCGCCCCCCTTGCGGGTGCCAATAAGTCTTCCAAGTCGACCATATGGCCAGCCTGCAGACCTTGTCCCGGGGGGGAAACCAAGGGTAGAGCCTGGGAAGATGGCAGGGCTGGCATAGGGCATAAAGGAGAGTGCGTCTGGCCCGGGTGGGATGAGCCCCCAGGCAAAACAGGAAGGAAGGACAGGGCAGGATTATCTACTACTGCGGGGGCCCCAACCAAAAAAGGGGGGGAAAGGGATTAGCCCTGCCTGTGCCTGTGGTCCCCATTGATGTGAATGCTGAAAACTCACATGGGACTTGCACTCACCCAGCCACTGTATCCCGCCCATGGGCAAGGAATTGAGGCAATGGGCACAGTCAGAGATCTCGGGACGAAATTGCATATGGTAGGTATGGTAGACCCATGCTCACGTCGGACACCTGTGGTTACAGGGTGAGCCGCTGGAAATCCCGAGGAGGCTGAAGGAACAGGTGGGGTGGAAAGGGTCCTCTGGCTCATGTGGAGCGCCTGTTAACAGTTCGCCAGCCAAAAGGCTGGCAAGTTGTTCAGCCGTCGCCCAACCCACATTTGTTGAACCCAACGAGGGCAGAGTTGTTGCTTGATACTCAGAGACAGGCATCTCCTAGCTAATCTGTAAACGATGTGACATATCGTTGATGCCCTGGGGGGGGGAACACAGGGCCAAGGGGTGGGCGTTAGCTGAACGTGAGGGTGCTGGTAGGGTACCTGCATGGCCTGGGGGGAAGGGTACAAGGGGAGGGCCCAAAAACGCATACCCAGAAACTGGGATGCTATGGCCTGGTGGTCCCGCTCCACATGACCAGGCGGAGTGTCTGCCCAGGTGGTGGGTGTGCCGCCCAAGATGATCGGGGGTAAAAAATTGTGGGAAAAGGGGGTTAAGACCCAAGCAGATCCAGCCGGGGGCCCCTGCCATAACTGGTAGGGAACAGCAAAGAGTTGTTTGGCCTGAATTCCCCCAAATTTCTCCTGCTCGTTCCTTGTCCAGTGAGCTACTTCTCTGCCCCAAGAATACCCAGGCTGCGTCTAAATGACCAGGAGCAGACTTAGGGATTGCAGGGCCCTTGGGATAAGTCAGCAATGGGCTCCCCCCATCCCCAGCATCGGGGTCCCATCCAATGTTTCCTCTAATTGGCCAACACAGCCAAGCAACTTGTGTTGCTCGCTGTGCGGCGCCCCTCATGCAGACCCGATTTTGCCTCCAGTGGGCCCAATCCTGCCCCCTCAAGCTCCTCTGCCCCACTGGACTTGCTGCAACGGAGTGGAGCAGACAGCCGAGCTTACTCCCAGCCGGCCACACCTCCCCGGGGCCAGAGGGGCTGGCGCTGAGCTCTGACGTTTGGGATCGGGGCACTGGAGCGGCTGCTCCCAAAGAGTTTTGGCCGCTTTGCACCCGGCCCTCCCCTCAAGGCCATGGATCAGGCCCATTCAGGCCAGGGGGGTAGGAGTGAACTGGCTGAAACTCTTTGGGAGTGTGGAGGGCCGCTCCCCACATGCCGCAGCTCAGCACCACCCCCTCCACCCCCCCTTCCCTGGGAGTTGGAAGTGGGGGTGGTTAGAGCCATCTTCCCTGGCCACTGGAGTGGCACTGCCAGACCCTGGCCTCTCCTTTGTACAGGCTCAGTGAGAGCAGACTCTGAGTGGGAGTTTCAAAAACTCCCAGCTCAGTCTCTCTCCCTGCAGGGACTGCAGCTGCTGGCTGTACGGGGTCAGCAGACTTCCCTGCACCAGGCAGGGCTGCACAGCTTAGAGGGAACATTGGTCCTATCGTTTAGTTTTGCCCTGTCCTGGCCTTGCTGCCACCCCAAACCCTGCCAGCCTCACCATCCTGCTTTGGGTTCCCTGCCCAGCCAGCCGTGGGCCCATCAGCCCCACTTCCAGCTCCCTTGCTGGCCCTGCCATGAGGCTCCTTCACCACCTTCCTGCAGTGTCCTGGGCAATTGCTCTACCTGCCCACCCGCTAAGACCGGCCGTGTACATGCTACAACAGCACTGCAGTGAAGTAGCGAGGTTGGCTGAAGTGTTAGGCTGATAGCAGGCCCAGGTTAGTTTACAGGGCTCAGAGCCAGCCAGGAAACACTGCAATGTGTCCAAAGCCGCTTTCTTATTCTCCAAGATCTCAGCATCCATTATTGTTAAACTCAGTCTCCAGCTGCTCTGGATGTGAAGAAAACCTCAATCTTTGTCCCCCATGTGTAGGGGATGCAGAAAGCTAGGCCCAGCAGGTCTGAGGGGGTGAGCTGCTCTAGTCCTTCAGGGGAGTGTGAGCTCAAGTGCCCACAGACAGTAACATGCTGATATTTAAATTAGTGAGTTTATTCCCCATATGGAAACAGAAAGAGTTGCAGCTCGCCACCATTTACAGCCAGTGATGCCTCCTGCTGGTGCCACTGGTATGTGATGTTTGGAAGACGCCACCCCTTCTCTTTCCCCCAGTAATCAAGGGCCAGGTCCAGAGAGCCCCGTGGTGCGCAGTGGCATATTCTAGCCCCATGAGGGGAGCCGGGCCCAAGGACTCCTTGGAGCAACCCCGTCCTGTTGTGAACGTTGCACCATTTACTGTGAACAGGCCACAGAGTTTCATTTTAACGAGTCACACAGGTGGAGCTTATTGCATGGGCAGAGTTTCTAAGAGCCCAGCTACCTTTGTTTCTCCAGCAGCCTCTCCCCCAGATGTTCCCGGCTCTCCCGTTTTGCTGGATGCAAAGGTTCATTCTCCCCCCGTTTCTCACTAGCCCCTCCTGGCCCCTTTCTCAGAGCTCCCCTGAGGCAGCAGGGCAGGGGTGTCAAGCCAGAAGCAGCCCAGGATCTCTGAGCAGCAGCCCTGGCCTCAGAGGCAGCCTTGGGCAATTGGGGGCCCCAGGCAAAGAGCCACAATGGGGCCCCCTATAGGCCTCCACTGCTACCCTCACTGTGGCCTCAGTCCTCCCTGCAGCCCTAACTGGCCCCCCACAGTCCCAACTCCGTGCATTGCTGCACCCTCCATGGCTCTGGCTCCCCCCTGTGGTCCCAGCTTTCCCCCGCCCCCCATCCAAGGGAGAGCACCATAGATCCTAGACCTCACAGGAGGGACCAGGGGGCCATGGACCTCCGGAGCCAGAAGCTGTGCTGCCCTCCCAACCTCTCCGCAGCAGGGGTGGAGCAGTGCTCCCCATCTACCCCAGTTGGCTGCATCTCCCCAGGGAGAAAGAGGAGAGCAGCCGGCGTGGAGCTGTGGACTGGGAGTGGCCCGCTCTGAAGCATTCAGGCTGCTTCACCCCTGGCCACCCCAGGCCTTAACAGAGGCTGCCTCAGTTGGGCCCATTCAGCCCTGGGGTGGCCAGGGGCAAAGCAGCCTGAACACAACACAGCAGGCTGCTCCAGAGCTGCAGCTCTATGCCGGCCGTCCTTCTCCTAGGGAGGTGCAGCTCGCTGGGCGTAGGCGAGGAGCGCTGCTCTGCCCCTAGTGCAGAGAGGCTGGGCGAGGGGGCAGGTGGCACAGCATCTGGTTCTGGCGGTCCAGGCCCCCATTTCCCCACAAGCCTGCAAGTGCTAGGTTAGTTGAAGCAGGTGACCATGATGGGACCCCTTACTGCATGGGGCCCTAGGTGGCCACCTGCTTCACCTACCCCAAAAGCCGCCTCTGCCTGTCCTGTGGGTACAGAGGATGCAAGAACTCTAGGGCTCAGAGAAAAAAAAAAGTGAAATGGATGGTGCTCTCAACGGACTCAAGAGGGGTGTCTGGGAGTGGCCATGGGTGTTCCGTGGATCAGGGCTGGATGTTGCTGTACCAGGTGAAGGAATCACAGGCCGTCAAAGGGAAAGATCTTGTTCCTTGCCAGGCCTGGCTTGGCCTCAGGTACAGCAGAGAGATGGACTTCCCATGCTCCTCACTCTCACTAGCATGAAGGACCATTCAGAGCCTTCCCCGCTATTGCACCTGAGCTCAGGGAAACATCAGGTAAAACACAGGTTAGGAAAAGTCCTGAGTGTCTGCACAAAGTAGAGTGTCCTGCTCCGAGCCTGGCATCTCTTGAATGCCCCCAGGACTGGCATGGCTGTGTCTGCTGGCTGCTTACAGGGTGTTCTTAGGCTGGTCTATGAAATGTCAGTGGCAGCATGTAGAATCCCCTCCACCCATGCGACAGGCAGATTAATGAATGTTTACCACACACAATACCCCTGCAGGAGAAACTCCAGGGAGCCCTGGGCCCTCTGAAGAAGGAGCTGGAGCAGGTCCTGGCTCGGACATCAGAAGAGGAGAAGAAAATCACAGAGTGGCATGTAGGTTTTGGGGTTGATCCTCCCTGAGCCCTTCCCCTGCAGGACTCCCAGGAATGAGAAGCTGTAAAGCTCCAGGTCAAGGCCCTGAACATGCTCTGATTGTTTGCTGTGTGACACAGGCTAGGTTTTGGCAGGATCAGGCCGTGTCTCTGGGGATCTCAGCCCAGCACCTCCTGCAGGTGATGGAGGACGGGGCAGTTCCTGGCCCATATGAGGTGGTGGAGACTAACCCTGGTGCTTGCTGATGGAGCAAATAATCCTCAATCCAGGGTGCAGGTTTCCATTATTGCACAGCTCCTGTTTCCCTCCTGCAGTGGGGAGAGGGAGGGGGGCAGATGCGGTGCTGGGTGCTGCAGCCCTCAGGATTCAGTAGCCTCCATGAAACAACTCTACAGTTTCTCTGCAGCCTGGAGGAATCAGGGGTTGTCCCCTTGCCCTCCCCTTCTGCCTCCCAGAGTCTCTTCACCTCATCTACCCAGCTCCTGCCCAGGACACTAGTGATATGCCTCCATGGGTGAGGTACAAAATGGCTGGGCTGGGTCCATGCTGGCTGCTGATCAATTCTAAGCATCAAATCCAATTGTGGTTGCTGAGCCTCCTGGAAAATCTGCCATTAAGGGCACATCTACACTGCTCCAACAGCTAGGTGCGGGGTAACCTCACAAGTAATTAGAAGAGTTCTCAGGGGCTTGTCCAGTCCATGATACTGAGGCTAAGTGACAGATGCCAGGCACAGAGCTGGCTGGATCACAGCTAGCTGGGCTGTGTCCACACCTGCTGTCATCACACACCTCCCATTACAATGTGGAAACACAAGTGAGCAGAGCCAGGGTAGATCAGTGTAAAGCCAGATGGCTCTTAGCCTCTTCTCAGCCCAGGTGCCATCATGTGAGCACTTTGCCCCAGGCACCTGCTCCTGTTCTCGAGACTTTAGCTTTGTTTGTTGGGAGCAAGGTGATGACTCCATCAGCCAGATGTTATGCTGCACAGTGTCAGTTCCAGGCAGAGACGGCTTTAGGTTTCCTGGGGCCCTAGGCGAAGGCACGCTGTGGGGCCCCCTGTAGGAACTAAATTCACATAATAAAAAGCATAGCATTTTTGTTCGCTTTAAGACTTTGGACAGTAAACTGAACTGCTTTCTAATTGCCTATTCAACAGACAACTTTGTTTCCCCATCTTTCAGCACCTGACATGTACTTCCTTTTCTTACCCAACCAGGCACCAACAAGCTCTGCCTCTGCCTCCTACATGGCAGGTGCTGGCTCCCCCTGGAGCTCGCAGAGGTTATACTGCGCTATGCAGGCACTAATGACCTCCGCAATTCTGTCCTTGGTGAAGTGGAGGTGCGTGAGGAGGCACCTCTAGCAGGCCTTCAGTCTGCTGAATGCCTGCTAAACCACCTGGCAGCAGCGGCTGATGCGGCAGTTAAAAAGCTGCTGTCTGGCATTGCGGGGTCCTGTATAGGGGTGCATAAGCCAGTGGCAGAGGATGTAGGCTGCATCAGAAACAATGAGGATGGGCACCTTGACTTCCCCAATGGTGATATTATTGGGGGGGAGAAAGTGCTTGCCTCCATGTCCCAGTACAGGGAGGAGTTGCACAGAACCCTGGCATCATGCACCCTCCCTGGCCATCCGATGTAGCACTTCTGAAAGATGCCCCAGTGGTCCACAAGGGCCTGCAGGATGAAAAATAAATACAAAAATGTCTTACCATATGTTGTTTTCAGCAGCTGAGTGATGGTTCTTCAGAGGACTTGGAGATTCCAGACACTGACAGCTCTGAAGAGGGAAAAAGATTGGGCCCAATCTGTTTTTGTCCACCCCCAAAACCAGCTGTTCAACAGGACACTGAAAGAACAGGGGATCCTCATTCTATAAGCCCCTACTATCTAACACTGAGGGAGAAATTTGGGATAGAGCCTGTGCGAATCCACAACCGTAAAAACATCATGCGAGCTATCGTACGAGTGGCTGAGCACGGTATCATCAAGCACTGTCTGACACAGAAACAATTTGAGGATTGTGCGGGGTGTGTCATAGATGCCCCCGGGCAGCGGAGTCACGACTGTTTGTATTGGTCCGAAGACGACGTGAATGGTCAAATTAAAGACATTAGCGGCCGTGTGTGTATGGAGAGCATGTTAAATGTCATTGTCACATTGGGATATGCACTGCAGTGCCTCCGTTTAACCCAGGAGCATCTAGCTCTAGGAGCAGCGCTGGTGGACAAAGTGACGGAGGCCGAGGACCCATATAGCGTGTTAAATGAAATAATCAAACTGAAGGATGAATGTTTAATGAGAAATGTTGAACGTCTTCTTGGTTCAATAAATTACAAAAAGCTGCTGAGAAAAAACACTGAAAGTTAGAGTATGTTTTGGGGCGTTGTAAAAGCAAAATAAAATTGCGTGTTTTCGTTGAAAGGCCTGTGTGAACTGTGTTTTTATGGGAAAGTGAGGGGTTAGGGGTGGTGGCTGTCAAAAGGGTCGCAGGTTACCCCCATAGCACACTCGCAGTTAAGATGCTTGTGCAGGCCGTAGGCAGACTGCTAGGAATCTTGAGTTACATTAAAACTGTTTAAACGCCTTTTATTTGTACGATCATTGTGGTTTCACTGCAAAAACTTGCTGTTTCAAGATAGCTAAGGAAAAGTCTGAAAGATTTTCTTATCACCTTTATAAATGGCCCATTTTTAACCCTGCTTTTTCTTCTCTTTTGTTCCTTTGGGCATCTGCACCCTGCTGCAGAGTTTCTTCTTTTAAAATTTTTGCATCATACCAAATATTTGTGTAACTGTCCAAGTTAAGGCTGATTAGCAGCTCCTTAGGCTTACATTATTAAAAGTTAAACATGGGCTTGTTGCCACACATTCAGAAATAAATTGTGTTAAAATGTATTTGATATTGGTACGAAGCCACTAAGTTTTGATTTTTGTCCTACTAAGCGGCTTGAAATAACAAGGAGGTGGGGTGTTTGCTTCATGGGCTTTTAGGGCCATGGAGTGTGGGATGTCTGTTTCCAAAGACAAAGAGGTGTCACTTGTAAATCTAAAACTTTAAAGAATCATGCTGTTTTTATATCTTTAAATACTTTGATATAAACATATACCTTTCTCTTGTGTGTGCAAGCACATATTTCAGGGTAAGGGATGACTGCCACACCGTGCCTTCTTATCCAGGACCCTCTTCAAAAGAGTTAGAAGGGGTCCTTCGTCTTTTTTCTTGTTTGCTAATGGGGTGGGGGGGCATTGGTTTGCCTGTTAAACTTAATTTAATACAACCTACAAAGGGAAAAAATAACCTAAAAGGTCTTAATATACTGTATATATAAGTATAAGGTTCGTACAGGCCTTCTCATGCTGTGCCCATTGGAAATAATATTTAGAAAGCTAAAATCCTCTCTGTTTTTAGGATGGTGGCTTTCTGGATGTGTATTCAGCATATTGTAGGGTAACTGTCACACAGGCCTTCTGATCTTGGGACCTGTTTAAAAACTGTTAGAAGAGATAGAGAAAACACGATTTTTAATTTGATTTTCCTTATTTCTTGCTGGGGTCAGGGTTTAGGGTGATTTAAGATGGTTTTGGTATGTAAAATATTAAACAAGATGTCTTGTGGATAGTAAAAGAGTTAAATATCGGGTTTGTTTCCCTGTAAGCTCAAAATGGTTTTTTAAATTTGTTCTATGATAACCAGGGCTGTCTTTCTTGGATACAAAAGTAAAAAACTACAACCCACCAATTGAATACCCTTTGTTCACTAACATTGCAAAAAGCTACAAACCCCTCTCTTTTTCAGGATGGGTGGTTCAACATGCAGCGGGCTGATTGTCACTGAAAGAAAACGTGTTTTTTCAATGTTATACTTTATCTCTTGAGGGGTCCAGGGCGTAGGCTGACTCAGGGCGGCCTCCTGGACAGTAAAAGAATTAGATAGGGGGTTTCTTTCCCTGTAAGCTCAAAATGAATTTTTTAATTTGTTCTATGATAGCCAGGGCTATCTTTCTGGGATACAAAAGTAAAAAAGTTACCAGCCACCGACTGAATTCCCTTTGTTCATTAACATGGCAAAAGTGACAAGCCCCCCTCTCTTTTTTTAGGATGTATATATAGCATGTGGGGGGAGCTGATTGTCATTGAGAGAAAATGTGAATTTTCATTTGTTGTTCCTTGTTTCTTGCTGGTGCTAGGATCCTAAGGAACAGAAAAATGCTAAAATACCACACACCTCCAAAAAACACTTTCTCAAAGTGGTCATGACCTGTTATATTATTCAAAAGGGATTTTCCACGTTACACTGTCATAGCAGCCATCAGTTTTCTCAGCTAAGGCTCTCCCTTCAGAGCTTTCAGCATCAAGGGGACTCAGAGGTAAAAAAAAGTTTCAGCTACACTTTTTTTTTCTTTTTTGTTTTTGAATGAGTTAAAGTGGTGGTATCCAACAAGAAGCAACTTCTTTTAAAAGAAGTTACAGGGAACGTGCTTGGGTGGGGGGTAAGCATTCTGGCTGATCTATAAATCAGCCTCAGCCCAGAGTGTCTGTTTGGTTCTCTTCCCTACTGTCCATCAGGAGGATGACTGGCTGGTGCGTGTCTCTCTCTCTTCTTGAGGTAGAGATGGGGTGCTGTCTACACCTAGCAGACTTTGTTTCTCTCTGCCTGTCTGTCCCTGCTTATAACTTTCTCTGCCTGTCAGGCTGCTTGGATTTAAACTAGCAGACCCTTCTTTATATCAAACTCATCTTTTCTTTAATTATTATTTCCACTGGGTAAGAGGTTTTCTTCCTCTGTCTTCTAACTGTTTTTAAGCTGGCAGATCCTTCTTTAGATCAACCTGTTTTTTTTTAATTTAATTTTTTTTAAAAAAGGACTCTGCGGCAGGATCTGTTTCTGTCAGCCAGTAAACGCAGACCCAGCCTGTCAGTCTGCTTTAACTCTTTCTCTGCTTTTAAAACTTTTTCCTCTCTTCGACGCCTCTGCTTGAATTTAACTTAGCAGATGTAGAAAAACAGCCCCTTAATTTTCATTTTTCTCTCTTACCACCTAGTTTTTGTCATTTTTTTTCTAGCCTTTGCTTCTCGATAATATAGCAGATGTATCAATCTGCTCCTTCTTTATATGTTTCCAAAGCAAAGGTATCAAACTACCCCCATGTCTTAACTCAGCTACAAAAAGACTATAAATGTAAATCTTCTGTGTTACCTGAAATCAACAGGAAAATTGATGAAGTGGGGATTCATGATTCTAAGTTGTCTGTGTGTTTAACCAGCAATGCTGTGACAGGGAAGAAAACGTCTCTAGCTTGGGATTGTGGAGCTTGTCTGTTCAGAAAGTCTGTGTAGTATGTCTGCTAAAGGAAAAACTGCCTCCAAACTGGATAATGAATGATACTTTGCCTATTAAAAAAGCCACCCCTCTCTCCCAGAAGTTTGTCTGTAAACAGCCAGGTGTGCTGGGACAATGCTGTTTGAATGTTGAGCAAAGCAGTTTATCTGCTGGGGGAGATTCTGTTTCCAGTCTTTTGACTGAGGAGCAGACTGTGTGGGTTGCCAGTTCTCTCCGAGTCAATTCTGAACTTAGCTAAAAAACCAGGAATGGTCTGGTGGTGGTGGTCAAGGCGGCATTTCTTTACAGAAATCCTTCTCTGGTCAGAGGAAGGGCACACTTTCTGTGGAGAATGATTTGGTGTTTGGAGACTGCTCCTAAAGGAGTAAAGACTCCTGTTGGGCTTTGCAAGCAGCCTGCCCTAGTTGGAGGCTGTGGAGGTAAACTGACTGGATTAAATGAGGACGAATCCCTTTCTGCAGCCCCAAGCAGCAGTCTGTATGCTGAGGGGTTTGGTTCTGTTTATAACTGCCAGAGTTTTTGAAATGTGAGTGAATTCACTGACTTGGTTTTAGAAAGATATCTCGAAAAAGGTTCCAGGTGGAGTGGAAATCACTGAGATGCTTAAACAGTCCTGGAACCAAATGGCTATATTTGATCAAAAAAATGGGAAAACAAGGAGGTTACAACCTGCCTGTCTTCATGATGCTAACTTTGTGAGCAAACGGTTAATGGCTCAGGATCAGAGGGAAGGCTGAGCGTCTGACTCTACAGAGCAGGACGGCTGTGACTGCAAGGGGAAGCAGACCAGCCCTTATACCTAGGTGTTTTGGAAATACCTTGTAGTCTCCTCATGGACTCAGATAGATCTGAGGCCACGTGGAGTGAGAGTTGGGGAACTGAATTCTGTTGTGAGATGTTAGTTTGGATATTTGGTATATCTTTGAGACTGAGCCCAAACTTGAAACTGGTCATAGCTGGAGATTTGGAAATGACTAAGCATGCTTGTGTGTTTGTTGCTTGATGAAATTTACACAGACCCAGTGCTGTTAGCAAGGGAGACACTCCTAATCAGGTCCAAAAGAAGTTAACCAGTTTCTGGGGCACAGCAGCTGGGCGGCTGATGAGCTGCTTCTCTGTCTCTCTGCCTGTCTGTCCCTGCTGCTTTCTCTGCCCGTCAGGCTGCTTGGATTTAAAGTAGCAGACTCTTCTTTGTACCAGAGTTAACTTCTTTATTATTATTATTATTATTGCCACTGGGTAAGAGGGTCTTCTCTCTGTCCTCTAATTGTTTTTAAGCTGGCAGACCCTTCTTTAGATCAACCTAGGTGTTTTTTTATTTTTATTTTTTTAAAGGACTCTGAAGCAGGCACTGTTTCTGCTGGATGGGGCAGCCTGCTTTAACTCTTTCTCTGCCTTAAAACTTTCCTCTCTCCAACACCTCTGCTTGGATTTAGTCTAACTAGCCCCTCTTCTCCTCTTCAGTACCTTTGACTGGCAGGCTTTGCTGAATACCTATTTTTTTCCTTTTCCCTCTTCTCCCAGCTAGTCTTCTCTTCTAGCTTTTGCTTCTCTAGGCTCTAGCAGCTGCACCAAGCTAGTCTTCTCACAGCTACACATATATATATTTTTTCACTTTTCCATTTTCTTCTCTTTCCCCAGCTAGCCTTTGCTTCTCCCTAGCAGCACTGTTCCCTCTAAGGTGCGCGGCAGCGCGGCCGCGCAGGTTAGACCCCCCTCCCCGCGCAGGGGTTTCCAGTCCCCGCGCAGGGGAGGGCGAGGCCGGCAGAGCGGCTGAGGCTCAGCCAGGGGAGTGGGGGCGGGGCGGCCTGGGAGCGGAGCAGCTGAGCCGCTGGGGGAGGAGGGGGCGGGGCGGGCAGGCCCACGCTGTCAAAGTGGGGAGCGGGGCCAGGCCAGCAGAGCAGCTGGGGGGGGGGGTGAGCCAGGCCTGGGCAGGGGCCAGCAGAGCCCCTGAAGATCGGCTGGGGGCTGGTCAGGCTCAGGGTCAGCAGAGAAAACCAGGAGTCTGTATCTCTTTAAGATTCCTCCTCTTTGCCCTGCCCTCCTCCCTGCTCCAGGCAGTCCAGCTGCAGGGCTGGAAGTGGTTTCACTTTGCTTTGTTGCTTCGGCTTCTCACCCCCGGCTTCTTTCCAGGCTCCAGCTCAGGTTCTCTCCCCTTTCCCTGCACCTGATTTTGGGGGAGGTTTGATCTTATTTTTTGCAGGGGTTGGGGCTTTTCTTTACCTTGATGGGGTCTCTGAACTGCCCAGAGAGAAACCTGGGACTCTTTTGCTTTGCTGCCCTGCTTGGCTTAAAGTTTCTTGGGAGGTTTCTTTTCTAACGGCTGGGCTAAGCCAGATCTTTATTCCTGCTAATGAACCTTGGCTTTTAACAACAAATCCTTTGTTTAGAGGTCCAACAAAGTTCACTTTTGATTGTGAGGAGGTTTCAGTTTGTAAGATTTTCCTTTTCCCAGTGTGATCTTTTTCAGTTTGTTTCTCCCTTCCAAGAAGAAGTTAGTCCACTATAGATGTGTCCTTATATTTTTAGTAAGATACACAGATGTGCAAGTATTATCCATTCTAAAGTAGCTGCTGGGCTGGGCCTGATCCTATAGTTTAAATGAAGTCAGTGCGAAATTTGATGGAGTAAGGCTTGCAATATTTGTCCCTTTGTTAGTTTATCAAATCATAGAAAACAAGCAGCTTCCTCTTGCCTATATACTCTATGCTTATTTTTATTTTGGAATATTTAGGAAAAAACTGATCATTGCATTCAAGAATAGGTGCTGTCCTCTTGGGTGGAGCATTGATGTGTATTTCACATAAAAGCAAACAAAACATCAACTGTCATACAATAGATATATATCCATCTGTGGTTTATGGCAGACATAGTAGGATATGATGTTTCCAGAAATTTGCATTTTAGGTAAAATGTTATGTTTCAGGTAGGTCTGCACATAAAAACTGGCAGCTCTCATTTTTTCTGATTTCTCCTTTCCTGTGTGTATAAAATCTAAAGAGCTTGTCTGTGATTTTTTTTTTAAATACTGCACAGTGAGGCTAGACGGGGATTTCTGTACACTCCGCCTGCACCCCCCAGTTGTTGGCTAGTAACAGTGTTAGAGCAAATGAGTGAGCACCCCCTAAACCCCCCAAACATCCCCCTGCACCACACCCCTAATTTCACATCATGGGGAGAATACTGCTGACAGAGATTACTTTTCCTTTAGAAGCCAACACCTCAAATTCTGTTAGACTTCATGTAGTCAAGGGCCCATCCCTCTGTGTGTCAAACAATGAGTGAATTCTGTGAAGGAACTTACTGTGTTAAACCTGATTTTAATCTTGTCCATAATTACTACATTAAATTTATTGGAGGTTTGCTTCTGTTTGCAACTCACAATGTAAAAACATCAGTCTGGATAGGAGTTCTGCAGTGTGATTCTCCTTGCACCTTGATATAAGCATTAAATACTTAGTTTTGTGACTCCTTAAAGTGGTTGGCTTTATGGTTACTTTAATGTGAAGAGGAAAAATACTTAAGCCATTCATTTGATATTCTTGAGCCTCTGTTCTTGCAATTAATCTCACACTGTAACTAGGGGCTAGACAGATTTCCCTGGAGTTGAGTGATCAATGGGGCAAGCATTTGGGGGGGGGGGCATTGGGTGGGTGGATGAAGGGGGCCCAGGCGCAGCCCCAGATGTGTATGTGTCCTCCAACATCCTCCTTTTTGTACTTCCCTGGCCTCCTTTCCATGCTTTGGTACCCGGTAACCCTAGTCTGGCAGAGTGGTTGAGGACTGGATGAGGGGTGGGGGGGACAGGCCTTAACCATGGCCAAGGATCAACTGGGGGAGGGGGCAGGCTGGGAAAGCAGCTGAAGATGGGCAGGGGGGCAGGCCTGAAGCCCCACTGAGGATTGGCTGGGGGGGGGGAGTTGCTAGCTATCCAAGGGCTCCTTTTTACCTTCATGTCCTTCCTCCCTCAGGCATTCCAAAAATAGGTGATTGTCCAGCCTTTTACTTCTGATAAGTAGACTGGGGGGGCACAGTGCTGGAACCCACAATCCTGATGTTAAGAGTTTGCTGCACAGATGCACACATGGAATAAAGAGCAGTTTGGGGGGGATGGGATCAAGGGGCAGTGGAGTACACAGTTATCCTTTATGCCTAGAAGTTTTTCTATATAGAATGCCTGTAGCTCAGTTGGTAGAATAACAGATTTGTGATCACAGGGTCAAGCCCTGGGTTGGGTTTTTTACCTTTTGGCCTGTTGCTCCTTAGGGTAGGGTTAAATTGGGAAAAAAATATATAGCAAACACTAATAAAATGAAGGAAAATAAAGTATACTGTGATCAAGATTACTAATAGTGACCAATTAAGTAAAACAAATAAAGGGTCACATTTGAACTGGCTAGGAACAATTTAGGACCTTTTTTTTTTAATTGTAAAATGGGCTGCTGTGCAAAATGAAAAATGAGAGGCAAGTTAATTGCTTTCATTTTAACTTTTTTATGTGCTTATTCATTTTGGAAAACCGACAAAGGCAGACAAACAGGACTGAAGAATTGATGAGACAAAATGTCACATAAGCATAGAATACATTCAAATTATTAATAAAAGCAATTTAAATAACTTATTAATTTTTCATTGTTCTATATTTTTCAATAATTTCCATCACGTGAAGTTGCACAAAAATTTTATTCAGAAAAAGTTTTGCACACGGGTTCAAAATTTTGCACACAAGCCGTCAAACCTTAGAGGGAACATTGCCTAGCAGCAGAAGCCCCCTTTTTCTGCTCTCTTGCCTCTAGTTGGTTTTTTGTCTGACAGACTTTGCTTTGTACAGTCAGAACAGCTTTTTCGTCTTTTTTTCTCACTTTTTTTGCCTTTTTCCTCTCTCCCCCCAGGGAGTGCTCTCTTTTAGCCTCTGCTTCCCTAGGCTCTAGCAACTGTCCCATGTTAGCCCCTCTCACAGCTACACATATATTTTTCCATTTTCTTTTCTTTCCCCAGCTAAGCTCTTTTACAGGGTGTGTCTTCCTCACTGGAGCCTCTGGTTGATTTTTGTCTGATGGACTTTGCTTTGTACAATCAGGATAGGTTTTTTTGTCTTTTTTTCTCACTTTTTTTGCCTTTTTCCTCTCTCCCCCCAGAAAGCCCTCTCTAGCGCCTCTGCTTCTCTAGGCTCTAGCAGCTGCATCAAGGTACACCTTTTTTTTTTTTTTTCACTTTTCTTCTCTTTCCCAGCTAGGCTCTTTTACAGGGTATGTTTTCCTCACTGGAGCCCCTGGTTGATTTTTGTTTGATGGACTTTGCTATGTACAATCAGGACAACTTTTTTTTGTCTTTTTTCTCACTTTTTTTGCCTTTTTCGTCTCTTCCTCCAACTAGTCCTCTTTGCTTCTCTAGTCTTTTGCAGCTGCACCAAGCTACACCTTATTTTTTTTTCACTTTTCCATTTTCTTCCCCACAGTTAGCCTTTGCTTCTCTCTAGCAGCTTATGGAACACCTTTTTGCACACTCCTTGATTTCAGCCAAATCCTCTTTACAGTTCTGTCAAACTTTTAAAAAGAGGCTGTCTTTTTTAGCTGCCTCCTGATTGGCTCAGCGAAGAGGAGGAGTTTGAGACTATGGCGCGCCGCCCCCAGAATGGCTCTCAGTTCCCTTCCAGCCACTGACCTGGTAACATCTCGTCTGCAAACTCTCTCTTTCCACCATCTCTCACACTCTCTCTTGGCCCGGGGGCCAAATCCTGACTCATGTGTCCAGCACAAGCACTACACAAGGCCAAACACACACTCTGAACAATTCTGATATCAAATTGATATAAAAAATGGCTGCCAATCTTAATATCAAGTTGATATTAAAAATGGCCACCAATCTTAATATCAAATTGATATCAAAATGGCCACCCATCTTAATATCAAATTGATATTAATTTGATACTAAATTGATATCAAATTAATATTTAATTCTTATCAAAGGCAGAGATCAAAGCAGCTGTCAAATTTGTATGGTGATGAGAGCTATGTATCTTATACTACTGACTGCACATCCATACTGTGTTTCCTTGTTCCAAAGTAAGAAGCTCCCTCATTTCAAAATAAGGAAAGTCATTTTGATATACTAAAACTTAGTATTATATCAAAATGATGGTTAAATCAAAACAGTTATTTCAAAATAATGCAGTGTGGCCGTGTTATTCCATTTAACTGTTATTTTGATTTAACACTTTTGCCCTTCTGTGATGAAGTGAGAAACCTCTCTCAGACTAAAGGGGGATGTCATGAGTGATGACCTTATTTCTTTTCTCTTCTGGTGATGGGACACAGGTGAGTGGCATGTAGCAGAGCCACTAGGGGGTAGGAGGGAAGTGTTTAGGCAACCTGTACATGGGAACCCCACTAGTCACAAAGGTTCCAGCTAGTTGGACCAGGGGTGGGGTTTTGGCAGAGCCTGGGAAGAGAACAAAGGACCAAGGGGAAGAGGCGGTAGTAGGGACATGAGGGTCCAAGAGGTGGGACCCTGCCCTGGGGTGTAGCCCTAATTCTCTGGGATTTTACAGTAATATTTCCTGGTGAGCCTGATACCTACTGTCCTTACTGCTGTATGAACTGAATTGCTAATAAATCCTCTGACTTCTACTTTGGCTCAGAGTCACTTCTGACTGGGACCTCTAGGGACCCCCCCCCTGGAGGGGTTCCAGGGGAGCCCAGATGGGGCAGGAGTTTGCACCCACTGAGGCTGGACTTGGGAGCTGACTGCATGGAAGCGTGAGACCTGGGCAGTACTGGGAGAAAGCTCCACCTCCTCAAGGTCTGGATCAGCCAGAGTAGAAGGCACCAGAGCGAGGCTCCTGGGGAACTCTGTCACACCGTCCCAAGGTGCTGTCCTTTTCCTGTGTATTGGGTGGGGGCATGGCCCTTCTAGGGGGCCATGTTGCCACACTTCCCATGCAGCCCCTCGCCTAAATTGAAGAAATGGATCCTGCCCATGGACATGCTAGTTTGATTTGAGTTTCTAGTGGGGATGTATTAAGTCGCTATAACTTAAATTGATTCAATAATTTTAGAGTGATTTTATTAAATTGATCTAAAATAAATCAATTTAACTGCCTAAGTATGGACATAGCCCAAGTACATTCTCATCTTTATCCATATTATTGCAGGTTCAGCTTATTTTGTACTAGTTTTAACAAGGTTATACTTTCGTAACCTGTCTCTTGTGGTACCTTGAATTAATGGAACCATCAGTTCATGTGCAGTGTACATTCCATTCATGCCCACTTTCTTCAATTTCTTTGTTAGGCCTTGGGCCAGGACCAGGGCCCACTCTACTGTGAGGCAAGAGACAGACATGGCTTCAGGTGACAGTTCTTAGGGGCGCCTAGCCCCCCTGAACATCAAGCTGGCTTTTACCTCTTCAATTCTTTCCTAGCAGCTCAGGCACTGTTAGTCAACTTGCAGCTTAAGTCACATAGGCAGAATGCACTTTAAATCCCTCTGCAGACAGACACTGGAGATTTATGCACTTTGGAAAACTGTTTTCAACTCCATGAATGAGATGGGGGGAGGGGTATGTCAAATCAAAATTTGGCTTTGGGCCCCACAGCCCCTTAAGCTGGCCCTGACCAGGACCTAGATGCCTCTACTTATCTTTCTTAACCTTTCACTTTTGTCTAGAGGTGGAGTTCCACCCTAACCTGGCCTGAGGGAGCTTTGGAGCTCCATGGCAAACAGGCAGCCATCCTTCCTCTTCAGCAGTCAGGGCTGAACTGAGCTCCCTGGTCTGCTCTTACACTTCCTGTCCCCCCACTGTTCAGGCTCCACCCACCTGGTGGCATTCAGGTGCTCTCTGTCCATCTCTGGTGGTAGCCAGAAACCCTCTCTACATGGTCACATTAATTAGCTACACTGAGGTAAAAGCATCATTTCCTTCATTTCCCCACGGCCTTCTTGGTGTGGGAATCTGGGATGTGGCTCACGCAGTCTCACCTGCAGAAATACACTTCTTGGCATCTGACGCTTTCCCTCCATTTCACTGACAGGACGTTGACTTGGGAAATCTCCTCAGAGAGTTTCGTGATATTGGCATTCCATAACTCTACAATTTGATTGTCCAGCTTCTCCAACTGGGCTAGCAGAAGTGCTCCTGATTCATTAGCATGGGAGTACACTGGTCAGAGATCATGGTGTAACTCACTGTGTGTGTTCTGGACATGTGAATGACTTTTGATCTTTGAAGAGTCATAGACACATGGGCTATGTCTACGCTTTAAAAGATAATTTGACTTTGTTAAGCTGAATTAGTTAATTTGACTTCAAGTAACTTATTAATTTGAATTAGCGTATGTCCACACACACTGTTTAAATTTAAATAACACTGGTTATTTCGATTTAAAAAATGGTAGGTCCACACAACATTCCCTTATTTCGAAATGAGGAGCTCCCTCATTTGGATATAAGGAAAGTTATATCAATATAATAAAACCTAGTATTAAATCGATATGACAGTTAAATCAAAATTGTTATTTCAAAATAACATTGTGCGGACATGTTATTTCGATTTAACTGTTAAATTCATTTAACACTTTTGCCCTTCTCCTTCCCAGGTGCTTTCCTTTTTCTATATATTGGGTGGGGGCATGGCCCAGTGAGGGGGCCATACTGCCACACCTCCCATGATGCCCCTCTCCTGAATTGGAATAGCAAGTCGTGTGTCTGGACATGCTATTTCGAATTGTGGATTTTTGGTGTGGACCTGTTAAATTGATTTAACTTAAATTGATTTTAATGATTTTTATATCTATTTTATTAACAACGGTGCATCGTGTGAACATGGTTTTTTCTTGTTTTGAAACAACCTCGTTGTTTTGAAACAAGAATGCTGTGTGAACACAGCCCTAGAGACCTGTTCAGGCTGGGTTACGTTGCTGGGCAGATTTAGCTGCCCAGAAACCAGACGTTTCTGGAACTAGAGAGTAGTAGCATTCTGAGCATGCTCCATCAGTTTTTCTATTGTTGCTGGACTCAGACACCTGAGCAGAAGCCTGGGAGCAGCAGCCCAGAGAGGAGTGCCCAGAGAGACCTGCAGAGCCCATGTGCTCAGTGATTGAGTGAAAGGAGGTGAGCCAAGAGTGGACTGCAGGATATTTTCTCCCTGCTTTGGACTATTTTGCAGGAAGTTTTCTGTTGTGGGACTGAGAGCTGATTAATCGGTAGGCAGGCTGCATCATGCTGGTTGAAGAGAAGAAAGAAAAAGACTGCATGGATTCCAGTTGAGGATTCCTGTAGCCAGAGAAGATGATATTGTCTGTGACTCATAGCAGTTACTTTGATGGCCGCCCCTCCCGGGCCATCATTACGTGTGAAGTGAACAATGGCTCCTTCACCTCAACTAGATGGCCCCCTTGAACTCAACTAGATGGCCGTTACCACCCTGGGGGCCCATTGTTTTGCAGGGCTTGGTGTAGGTGGGCTCTGCCTAACTGCAAGGTGCTGCAGGGCATGACTCACACCCCCAATTGTTCCCCACATTCCCTGTAATCAGGGAAAGGCGGGAAATAGTCTTTAAAAGCTGAGGTTCTGGGGTGCTCAGGCAAGACGGTCTTCAACATCTCGCCTGGCCTGATCAACCAGAAGCTGCCTCCTCCGCTCACGAGTTCCCCCCTAGAGCATATCCACGAGTTACCCCCACGAGTTACTGCCCCCGGATTACGAGTCTCCTCTGGCCTGTAATGCTGTTACCCTTGCTACTAGGAGTGGTAAGAGTCTGCCCTGCAACCTTTCTCTAAGAAAAAAGTTATTCTATTTCTTTACCACTGCTGCAAAACTGCTTTCCCCAGCTCTACAGGCTTGTGTGTGTGTCTTCCCACTTCCGTGTGTATGTTAGGAGCTCCCCGTGGCTGTAATTGCCTCTCGCTACTTTGTATCACCCAGTGTATCTCTTTTCCTCCTGGGTTGTTTGAACTTGCTTTAAGAGTATCATTGTGTTTTGCAACATTGTATAGAGTTAATTGGTAGCCTTAGAAGTCTTAAGTTAGCTGTTAAGCTTATAGAATTGTTTTGTTAAGTTGCCTTTGCCCTCCCCTCTGTAACCTCCCCAACTTAAAATAAACTTTCTTCTCTTTAACTTTACTTGTCCCTTCTTTATTTCTTGAACCACTGCCCCGGTGTGCCCTAAGTTCACCGCTGCACCCAACTCCCTTTCCCGCAGACCCTCCTTCCCCTGCAACCCCCTTTTCACCACCTCTCCGCTCCTCCCTTCTCCCCCCAGACGCCACTTTTTCCGTGGCTCCCCCTTTTGCCCCTGCACACCTTTCTGCGGCTCCCGGCTCCTGAGCCGCTTACGTCGCCACTGCCGGCTTCCTGCCACCGCTGCCGGCTTCCCTGCAGCTCCCGAGCCGCCCCCCGCGGCTGCCACCACCTTTTCTGTGGCCACCCGTCGGCTCCCCTGCGGCTCCGCCGCTTCTCTGGGGCTCCCGGCTCCCGAGCTGCTCCCGCAGCCGCCCGCCAACCCTCCCGGTTCACCGCCACTTTTGTGCTACTCCAGCAGCGCTCCTGCTTTCTTTGCGGCTCCCGAGCCGCTCCCGCGGCCGCCGCTGCTTCCCCCGAACTTCTGCCTTCCCCGCTAGCCGCTTCCCCGAACCCCTTCTTGCCTTCCCTACCATTTTGCCCTCCTCTGCCTCCCTCACAAACCCCTGAATCCCCTTTCAGCCCATCCTGCTTCTCCCCATCGCCCACACTCCCAGGCACCTACAGCCCCTCTCCTGCCTCTGTCCCCTTACCCCAACCCCCAAGCACCTCCTCACCCGGCTGCCTTTCCACACACACCCCCACTTGCCTTTACTCCTCTTCAGGCCCCAGCTTCCCTGCTACTTATCTTCTCTGCCACTGCGGCACACTAATTTGCATTGTACTCCCCCCCATTTTCCTATAGTGTGTTAACATAGCCTTTAGGTTATAGGGAGTAGGGCTATAGTGTTAGTAGGTTAGTTGAAGAACCCCATTGTTCCCCAACCTGTCCCCGCTCCCGAAAGTTAGGTACCCCCCAACACTTTACAGAAACCACTGTGACAAACACGACATACACCAACCACCGCTCCCTATACTCATTTTAATAAAGTGCACCCCAAATCCACCCCATACCCCACGGGTGCAGTGGTTGCCCCCCAAGATCCTCACATCTTCGAACCTGCTGGCAGGGTCAGATATAAGGGTGATTGTACCTGAACTTTGGGACTCTTGGGTTTCTTATTCTGTTTAAATTCATTTGTTTCCTTAGGATAAGATTTGTTGTTAATAAAGTTCATTGTTCTGTTTATTCTCAGCAGTATTTTAATGCGGTTTGGTAATTCTGGGCAATCTTTGCTGTAAGTCCTTTTGGAACTGGATCCTGGCTCTCCAGCGGCTTTCTACAGGGGTTTGTCTGTTAGGCCTGGAGAGGAGCTAATGAATGAATTCTAGCCTGCCCACAGGTTACACACGCACATCCCCATCCGAGCCCCATACCACTGAGCCTTTGCCTATCGACCGGAAGGGCTACTACTCCATTGTCTTGCAGGCCCTCGTGAACCACCATGGAATCTTTCAGAACATCTACATGGGAAGGTGCACGACACCCATATCCTGTGCAACTCCACCCTGTGCAGGCGCATGCAGGCAGGCACCTTTTTCCCCAAGCACACCATCACCCCTAGGGACGAGCAAGTGCCTGCCCTGATTCTGGGGGATGCCTCCTACCCCTTGCTGCCTTGGGTCATGAAGACATAATACACAAGCCACATTGATGTCTGCAGGGACCTCTTCAATAAGACGCTCCACCACTGCAGCACAGTTGTTGAGCGTGCCTTTGGCCAACTGAAGGTGTGCTGGAGGGCCTTCCTGACCTATCTGCAGCTCACTGAGCGCAACATCCCAGAGGTCTTCAGCGCATTCTGTCGCCTCCACAACCTCTGTGATCTGCAGCGGGGGGGGGGGGGGGCCGGGGAGCTCGCCCACATCTGGGAGGTCAAGGGGATCACCAGTGACTATGAGCCCAAAGCCACCCTCTCTGGACGGAGCAGGCCCAGCAGCAAGCCCTGCTCATCCAGGACACACTGAAGGCCCGCTTCATCAGCAAGAAGTGCTGAAGGGTGGCCCTGCCACCTGGCCCCATCACGATCATGTCACCTGCAGCCCCACCCATGTCTGCCCCCCACCAATCTCTTCCTGCCCCAGTCCCACACCAATAAAAATCACAACACACTATATAACCAGCTAAAGGGTTTTTATTTACAGAGGGAAGGGGGGGGGTAGGAGCTGAGGGGAGTATGAGGTTGTGGGGGTTGAGGGCTTTGGGAAGGGGGCGCGCTTGAAGGAGGGAAGGAGAGTCAGGGTGTGGGGCCAGGGCCAGCAGCCACTGGCAGGTAGGTTCTGGGCCTGCAGACAGCCGCTCTGTGTCCTGGGCCATCACCGAGGAGGCCTACTGATGGAGCGCATGGCAGGGACCGGAGGGAACAGGCATCGTTCTAGGGTCTGCACCTGCCCCTCCAGGAGGTCTAGTATCTGTTCGAGCAGCCCATGCTCAACCCTTTGGAGCCCCTGCTCTACCCGCCAGTGGGCATCCTCCTGCTCCCGCCGAACTGTCAGCCATGCCTTAGCCCACTTGGCAATGCAGATCAGCTCCTCGAACTGTTCATCTCTGGAGTGTGGCACCCTCCTTCTCCTGGTTGGTGCCGGTGGTGCTCTGGCAGTGCTGCCAGGCAAGGGCACAGGGTCTGCTGGAGAAAAGCAGAGAATGAAGTGCCTCCCATTAGCAAGTGCAGAGTGCAGCCTGACAGCAGCTGCTGTCCCCTGATGATCTCCCTGCTTCCCAGTCCCTGTCCTCTGGGACAGGGACCCCTCGGTACACTGCAGTGCTGTGCGGTGCCCATGGTTTGTGAACCTCTCACTACACACCCCACTCCTATGATGGGACAGCTAATTTACTGCAGATCCATTTTTTCCTTCTGCTGCAGCTTGAGCTGCTGACTGTGAGGTCTGCATCCAGAAAAGCGCAGTCTGCTCCTCCTTGTATTTCAAACCTGTAACCCAGAAGCAATAGGAGCTAAAGTCAGCATGTGCTCAGCACAGACCAGGGATGGCATACAGAGAGGAAGGGGAGCTGCTGCAGTCATGACCCTCTGAGCCCCTCTTCCTGCCCCAGCCCCATGACCCACCCCCAGGAGGAGGACAATTAAGTCACCAGTGGTGAATTTCCATTCCCTCTGACACATGCAGGGAAAGAAACGAACTTACCCATGGTCGAATTTGGTGCCATTGGCCCATCTCCAGACCCGATCCTCATCCTTCCGGAGGCCGTTCCAGTGGTCCAGCTTGCCCTCATAGGGCAGCAGGGAATGCTTAGAAAGCCAATGAAAGCGATCAGCTGTATTAGACCCTAACTCTGCTGCTCTCCCACCACACAGAACCCTGGGCAGCAGGGGCTTTCTAGAGGCCTTTTTGCTTGTTATTTGGGAAGGGATAAGATAAGTGTTAATCACCCTCCCCACTCCTCTTTCAAGACTGTGGCATCTAGTAGATGAAAGAAGGAAGTGATCTGCAAGGACCCTGTCTGCACAGTGGCCTCTTCTCTAAGCACAGCAGGGCCAGAAAGGAGAGGGAGTTGTGGGGGAGGAAGGAACAGACAGATCCCAGTCACTCAGGAGAGTGGAAAAGAGTGCGAGGAAGCCCTCGACCTAGGCTGTGCTCAGCTGAGTCAGGGAGGCAGGTTCTCACCCACTCCATCACTCAGACAGGGTATTGGCCTGGAGCTGGCTGACCTAAACCAGCCCGGCACTGGCAGGTTCTCCCACCAAAGCACTGAAACGACACAGGTTTGGGGAGGCTGGAGCCGCAAGTCCAGCCAGGATTCAGCTGCCAGAACTGCACCGACTTTTGGGAGGCACCTGGGGTCCCCACTGCAGTACAGGGGCTAAGCCCGGCCTGACTTCAACCCTGTCTGTTATGACGACAACCACTGGGCTCAGCACAAGATCTCTGTGCTTCTCACCAGGTCCTGAGGATCAGTTCCAACCAGAGAGGCACCATGTGAAGAGCAGAAGCTCTGGCTGTCGGTCCAGTCCCTTTTGAGTTTAGAAAAATAGTAACATTGCCCTAGGCTCTTAAACCAGCCGTCCAGACACTGGGAGGCAGCATGGGGCTCTGAAGAAGACTGCTTATATACTCCTAGTAGAAAAAACAAAAACTCAGGGTGAGAGACCATCCTGCCACTTGTTACGTGTTAGCTCTGTGTTCTTGAGGAATCAGAGCATAGCGTCCAGCCTGTGCCTCCCCCCCCCCCCCCACATCCCCCAACCTCTGCTTGAACTGAAAACCAAGAACAGTAGGAAATGGGAAACATTCTTATCTACCCATATCCAAAAGCCATCAGCACAGTAAATGGAGCTTCATTTACATTGACTATGGAGAGCCAGGCTCCAAAGCAAGAACTGCACTGAACCCTGGGATTGAATAAGCAGGAGCTGCACTGAACTCTGGGATTGAAGAAGCAGGGAAGCATTGCCTGATAGGGGGATCTCACATCAACGCGAACAAACTCAGCAATTATCAGACCATTCTAGTCATAGACATTATAACTGATACCCAAAAGACTGAGTCTGCCTGACTGTATTGTGAGCTTCTCTGAACCATTACACCCAGCCAGGAATGTGTATTGGCCACGTAAACAAGTCCTTATAAAAACCTTTACCCACATAGTAGTGTAGAGTGTGTCCTGTGCAAGTCCTGACTGGATCCTTTCTGAATCTTGTGTGAGTCTGGATTGAGTCCTGAGTCCTGATGCTTGGATCTAAAGCTGTATCATTTGCACTGGGATTTGGCTTTTCTTCCTTGCTGATTGCTGTGGGAGCTTTGTTTCCATCCAGCCTCTGACCCTGATCTGCACAACCTGGAAACCTTTCTGCTACACAGTGGTGAGACCCCCCCCCCCGCCCCAACTTCTCTCTCTCTCTCCCTGAACCTCTCTCCCTCTTTGTTAATTATGATTCTCTCTCTCTAGGCCTGACACAGTAGAATCTAGGTAATATTGTAGCCGGGTGTTTTTCTTTCCTTGTATGGTTATCAATGCTGTAACTGGGTATGTTGGGGTATTCTTCTCTCCTTTGTAATTATTATTATTAGTGCAAGTTTTAGATACCTAGCAAAATGACTTTTGTTATCAAGCCAGTTTCCAGAGTCTTCTAAGACGTCATTCCCTCTCCTTTGTGGTCTTGGTTTCTTTATATCACTTTGCAGCAACGCTTCTATTACCTAGCCAAAGATCCCTGTAATGCCCACAACCCTGTAAGGTTTGCTCATTGATAGGGATAGTAGCCTGATTGACCCCAGGGGCATATAAGGGTGACAGCTGACAAGTGCTGTTTTGACCCAGCCTGATTGAGTCCAGGGGCATATAAGGGTAGCAGCTGAGAAGTGCTGTGTGACCCAGCCTGCTCAAGATCCATAATCAAGCCTAGTTTGGTGCGGTACAGGGGCACATAAGGGTAGCAGCAGAGAAGTGCTGTGTGACCCAGCCTACTGAGTTCAGGGACACATAAGGGGTCAGCTGAGAGCGCTGATAGACCCGGTCCGCTCAGATGCACCTATATAGAAACACAAGTGGCACAAGCAGCACACTAATAGAATTACCATCTTCCCCATAGAGAAAGCAACCCTAATAAATGAGCATACCCCGAGTTGGTGGGCAAAGTTGGTAACACCCTCATCTCTGTGGAGAACAGCCAGATTGAGCTAAACCAATGGATAAATGGGCCAGTCTTGGAGAGTGGCTGGCGACAGCTTCTTCAGAGGACATACCCACTGGTACAACCAGACTCTACACATAATCAGTGGTGCCAGATGCCAACCAGGAAACAGGAAAGATCTGAGAGAGAAGCACAGCCCATGCCCACAGTTCGAGGCATTTCCCAGTGGAGGTATAAGATGAGCCTTAGCCCTCCCCCCCCTTCAAAACACAGCCCCACTGGCCTGCTCCTCTTTTCCTGGAGGCCCTGACCAGGTAAGGGGCCAGAGCCAGCTGTGCTAAGTCTCACTCAGGGAACGAGGGATACCGTGAGGAGCCCCAGACTCAAACTTGCCCCAGGGAAAGAGAAGAGGCAGGGGGTGGGATCACAGTTTCAGCACCATGGCTCCCCCACCCCATTTCCAGAGGATCCTGCTGTCCAGCACATTCTCCTACATGCCTTCTCTTATATGTGAGCTGAAGCCTCATGTGCTCACTCCTACAGTCCCACATCTCTGGAGCTGGGCAGCCCAGTTCAGACAGCAGCATGTGGTGAACACGGAGCATTTAATTTCCATTATGGATTTCATGGGAACAGTTACATCCACAGAGGCCCAATTTTGGATTCTCAGAGCCCCCAAACATCAGCAGAGAGGTTGCCAGACTTGCTGGGTCCAAACAATGGCACCTTGAACACTGGGCTATCTGATCCACTCACATCCAACACCCTCTGTGATCAAGTTTCAGTCCTTGTGACTCAAAGGGTCATGCACCCTGTAATACAGCCTGCAGAGCAGTCCCAGAGCTCAATGCCCTGGCGTGGAATGTGGAAACAGTGAGTGCACCTTCTGTAATCCTAGCAAGCTGCATTCAGCCCCCTCACTCAGCTGCTCAACCTCTTCCTGCACCCCACTGATAATCCTACAGCCCCCACCCACACTGCATGTTATAGTGAGGCTGACACTAAAGGGAAATATCCAGCAGTAGCGTATACTGTGTGTGTTAAGTGGACAAGTTTAACATCCCTGGGCAGCTTCCCTTGGGAGATTCCTGACAGATGGGGCCAAATTCTCAGCAGCACCACTGCTGTGATGGGGGTTTCCACCCACAGCGCCTCCCCACAACTTAATAAAGCTCGTCCCAGTGATAGGTTACCCCTGCCAGCCCTGCTGTGGGCACAACCCAAGGGAGGGAGGCAGGAAGACCAGGCCAGTAACCAGAGCATTGAGCTGCTGACCAGTTACGAAGCTCAGTGAAGACGGGACACAGGACCTGTGCCAGTCCATCAATCCCTGTCTAGGAGGTGTTTGGTGGCTAGGTTGAGAGTTGGCCATGGGATAACCAAGCTGTCACTTGGAACTAACACGAAAAAGACAGGGGGAGAGAACAGCAGCTTGGTTGTGTGGGGCACTGGTGAGGGCTGGATTAGTGGACAGGTTATAGGGACTGAAACCCTGGGCCCCAGCCTGAAGGATGGCCCTGGGCTCCAGCCCCTATGAACCCTGCAAGATCTGCCTCACCCCACCCCCTACCGCCTTGCTAAACCTCCATAGCACCAGGGGACACCGGACCAGAGGCCGGGCTCCATGCTCCTGTCCTGCCCCTGGGCCAGCAGGTATGGCAGGCAGAACTTCTTTGCTCCACTCCATTCTGGGGGCGGGAACAGGGCCGGACGGTGCACAGTGCAGCTCCAGCATCACCTTACAGTGCCCATAGCCCTGGAGAGCCACACCAGAGGCTGTAACATGCACCAGCTGGCCTTGGCTCAACCCCTGTGGGTAGACCAGCCGGACCGGGGTGAGACAATGTCCTCTGCTCCCACCCCCATGCCCACACAGACTGGGGCCCCCATGTTGGTGGGTGGCTGGGGCCAGAGGCCAGAGTGGAGGCCAACAGTGGTGGGGCAGCCTGGAGCCCTGAGGCCCCTTAATCTGGGTCTGGCACTGGTTTAAGCAGGATGGACAGGGTCATAACCTTTGATTTCTAGGCTAACCTTTGGATTCCCAGTGCTGTATTCCAGCTGACTGGGGAACCCTGCTTTAAAAGGGCTGCCTGGTGTCACTGAAAATACTTGCTAAGGTGCATTAGACACCAAGGAATGTACAAGTCTCTGTTCTGGAGTTTATCTCTGTGAGACTCACAGGATGAAAGGAATTCTGGAGAGCAGAAACTGAATTGTGGAGATGTTGGGAGCTGGTGACTAAGGAAAACTGGGATCCCTGCAGGACTGCACACCAAAAGGGGTTGTCCAAGAGACAGCTGAAAAGCTGGAACATGAAGCACTGTTGACTGTTCAGGGTTAGGAATTTGCGAAAAAGTGTGTGTATATGTAAAAATCAATTATTGCATATGCTGTAACAAATTTAAAACAAACATGAAGTCCTGTGGCACTTTTAAAGATTAACAAATTCATTGCATAGGCTTTTGTGGATATAATCCCACTTCATCAGATGCCCCTAAAACCTTACATGATAAATAAATTTGTTAGTCTTTAAAAGTGCCACCAGACTCCTATTTTGTTTTGCTGAAATAGACTAACACAGCTACTGCTCCAGAACTTGTGACAAATTTAGAATAGAGAACAAGAAAGACCAAGATAGAAAAGCAATCTCATTGGGTACACACTCTAAGATGCCTTCCATTTGCCCTGAATGTGTAACAATGGAGTTGCCGTAACTAGATTACAGGGGTTCATGTATCACCTCTTAACTACTCAGTGTTCATGTAATATTTTGCTCTGCATGGCGATGTGTACATTTTATTTACAAATGTGTGGGAACAGCCAACCCTGACTCACTACACAGGGGGACAGGACTTGGTGACCTGTTGAGGTCCCTTCCAGCCCTGCACCTCTAGGATTCTTTGAGTAAGAAGGAGAATCTTAGCGGAAAGTGGGGGTAGGGGAGAGGAAACCATGTGGTGCACTGCTACACATTGAGCTACTCACCCCATGCACTCAATGGTGCCGCAACTGTCAGCAGGACACCGAGGATCCACAGAGCTGGGTTATGCCAGGATGGACACGGGTGATTACCTGGAAGAATCAGTATTTGGTGAAACAGCTTATGCATGTTGTGCAAGAAATAATCACGAAGTGCTGTCCTGAGAAGTCTGTGCAGTATCCTTTGACAGGGGTTTATGTTCCTCCTCATTTAACACCATGATCATTTTAAACCTCTTAAAGTGCCCTGTGACTAACCAAATGAAATACTGGAAGCTGATGAGTTTGTTTCCACTTACTGACTGTTAGTAACGTCACATGTTAACACTGTGCTTATGTCCCACCTATGGTGTACATTAAAATGTTGATTATTTGGCCATGTGGCTGCAGGGTGAATCTGTTAGTCCCCCAGGCACTAGCCTGTGTGGACACAGGGTGTTGGCTAACACCTCCTGGCAGTCCAGTATAAACACACACACTAAACTGGTCAAGTTACAGCTGAGGTTCCTACCCCAGATTGTCACTCAATGGCTTGTAGTGTGTTTTGTAGAACAACTTGCCTTGTTCTGGCCAATGTTTTAGAAAGCATTAGTTGGACTGAGCCAGCTGACATGATCTGACATCACCTTTTAAAGTTAAACCCCATTTAACAGAGTCTTCTAGCCGGCTGAGAGCTGCTCTGAGTTGGGAGTTTTTAAAACTCCCGCTCAGACTAAGCTCTCACTGAGCATGTGCAGAGCCTCTGCAAATGCTCAATGAGAGCTCCACTGGCTGGAGAAGCAGCTGGGGGCTAGGCCGTGTCGCTCTGGCCGCCAGGTAAGGGGGCGGGGAGGGCGACTGGGGACAGGGCAGGGACAGCTAGCCATGAAATGGGGTGGAGGGCAGACATGGTCGGGCTGGCTGGGGGGAGACCCAGGATTGGGCCCAAAGCAGTACAGGGCACACAGTGAGCAACATATGCTGCTCAGCTGCCATTGGGACTTAGAGGGAACATTGGTTCTGAACCCCCACTGACCTCGCTTTGCGAAGTGACCACTCTCTCCTGAGTCAATCCACTCTGGCCTCCCATGTGCAATCAGTCCCAGGAAGCAGTTGTATGCCCTCTGGCTACTTGAGGAACAGTCCCACAGAAACCACCCCTGGCCCCAGTTACCACACCAGGAGCCACTGTCTACAGAGACTGGGACCCACTCCCAACCTTCATACACCCAAGTCCATCCATTTAACAAAGAAATGGATTGTGCCCAGCCCCCTTCACTCACACCCTCTGAAGGGCACACAACTTTAGATAAAACAGTTACTAGTTTATTGATAAAAGTATGATTCTAAGTGACAATATAGCCAATCATAGCAGAAACAAAATATAAATGAACCAGGAGAGACCACAAGGAAATAAAAGGTAAAACATGCATACTAACCTAACATCTCTGCTTAACCTGACCTTAAACTCCCAGTTCACGCTCAAGGCGTTTGGCTGGCTGGTGCTTGTACCACCAGTCTCTGCCTGTGACCAGGGCTCAGTTCTTCTTTGAGTGCTGCTTGGATACACTTAGTAATAGGTGTCTATGTGCCGCAGCGCACAATTGGTCAGAAACTTTTTAGCCCTAGCCTGTCAGAACAGGGTTGGCAGCCAAAACCCACTGGCCACCCTGTGGCTACATATACAACAGTAACCCTGCACCTTCTCAGTTCCTTTTTCCACCCTCAGCAATGGTATTGGAATAGCTCGTTCCTTGTGTCCTCACAAGAACCTGTCATTCATTTGTGTATGAGCCCTCCGCTCAGCTGGGAGAACCAATTCAAGGACATAGCTCCACTGAAAACCGCAGCTCTCACCAGATGTTCGGATCCGGAGCCAGAAAGTCACTCCCTCCAGCCGCCCACCATGCTAGGTTTCAAACCCTGTGCTGCTTGCGGGAAGGCCTTCCCATGGGATGACCCCCCCAACGAGAAGTGCCTTTGGTGCCTGGGTGAGACACACAAGGCTACTGATTGCTCCATCTGATGGTCCTTTAACCCAAGCACTGTTAAGGACAGGGAACAGAGGCACCGTGTGTTGGCCCTAGAGCAGAGGTCTCCAACTCAAATCACCACAAGGGCCACATGAGGACTAGCAGAGGGCTGTGCAAGGATTAGTATGGTAGCCTGAGGGCCGCACCACTGAAACCTTTCTAAACAATGATATTGCAAATATCAGTAACAATCATGTCATTGCAGGCCATGGGAAATAGATTTAGGGGCTGCATGTGGCCCACGGGCCACATGTTTGAGACCCCTCCCTCGAGCAAGTAAGGTGGCCTATCCCCAAAGAACCAGGGCTATCCATGGAACCCTCAGCACTGCGTGCCAGATCGACACTGGAGCCTTCTCGGCGCTGGTCTCTTCGAGAGCACAAGAAGATACACTCAGTGCCATCATCAGTACCAAAGCATGGGTGCTGCTCCATCTTTCCCCACCCGGGACACCCTCACGACTGGGGTCAAGAGACAGTAAAGGTCCCCTCCATGCCAGAGGCGGCAAAGGAACTCCTGCTTCCACCCACACCTCCCACCCCTAGGCCTCCTAAAAAGCAGGAAAAGCCAGCTTTCTTCTACAGAGCATGGCCTAACCCCAAGAGGTACTGTTCCCCATCACCTGCATTGGTACTGAGCTCTCTGGTACCAGAGCCAGAGAAACTGCCTGAATGGTCCGCCAGTGCTGTAGGAGAGTCTTGATCAGGGTGCCACAGATCATGCTTGGCCTCCCCTTGGTGCCGTGCTGCCAGTTCACCTCCGGCACCACTGGCACCAGCTCCCTCCTCGGCCCAATGGCTGAGTCCCCCAGCCCCAAAGAAGGGACTTCAAAAGGAAGTTAGCGGCTTTGCTTGGTACCCTTGGTACCAACACCGTATTGGTACCAACCCCATGAGTGGTCCCTGCAAGCGACCCCACCATGAACTCTTGCCCGTGGTACCAATAGGCCTGGGCCCACTCAGCTTCTGCTAGTACTGGACAGAGCTCTTAATCCCAGGTCATATTCATATACGGGGGACATCACGGCTTATATTGATCTCCTCTACCACGTATGTACACATCGGTCTGGAGGCCCAGTCCATCAAAGGGTGTGGTGATATTTTATTCAGCCCCAGGCTCATTTCACCATCGGAACCCATAGCAGTCCCACTGCACCATAGTGTGCAGGAGATATAGCCAGGACCCAGTGGCAAACCCCCAGGTCCATTCCCCTGGTGTCGGACACAGTGCGCCATAAATATCAAACCCTGTTGGAGATTTTCCCTTTCTCTCCCACCACCTGGTACTGATTCAGGGGATGGTGGAAGCTGCCCTGAGCCCAGGGCACTACCCCAAGAACCTCTTCCAAAATCCAGAGAGGTGAGGAAACTGGATTTAATGGGGCAGAAGGTTTACTCCTTGTCTGCCTTCCAGCTCCAAATTTCGGTGGCTAGATATGTCATGGACATATGGGAGTCCATGAACAGACTCAGGCATTTGCTCCCACAGGAGAATAGAGATGACTATGATGCTTTTATAGAAGAGGGTAGACTGGCATCTCAGGACTTGCTATTATCCACTTGGGACTCCTCGGACACGGCAAGCTGTAGCATGACCTTGGCTGTTGTCTTGAGGTGGGCTGCATGGCGATGAAAGGCAGGAGTGTCTCCCTTCACCCAACAGGCCACACAGGACCTTTCTTTTGACAGAAGGTCCCTCTTCACAGAGGGAACAGACCAGATGCTCCACGGGGCCCAGGATCCCAGGACCCCAGATGGGACCTAAAATCCCTAGGCATGTTCCCCTTGCAGCCACCTAGCCATCCTCCCAGCCCATAGTAATCCAGCGGGCAGGCTATATCCCACCCTGCCCGCAATTACTACCTCTAAGGTGTTTCTTCCCTCTTAAATGACATGGGGCCACCACAATGGGTACCCTGTGCTCCCTCTCAGGACATTCCCCCCCATACCCCTACAGGTCCATGGTAATAGGGGCATGATTCACACTGTGCCCTTGGAAGGACAGTAGCTGAGAATTCCACATCAGGCCCTTCTTCCCACATCGGGGTACCTTTCTCCTCTTGTCAAGGGAAAACGTAAGGTCTGGCACCATCAGCCCTGAAACCTCATAAATCGCCCCCTGTGGCCCCATGCCCTCCATTTGCTTCCTCCAATTTATAGGGTTGCCACTGAGCCAGTGGCATGTGGCATGGCCTCCTGGGAAGCTGGAGCTCACACCTCAACCCATACATATTAGCACAGGTTCGACAGCTGGGGATCTCAATACCTGATGGCCACTAGGCCTTCCGGGTTGGGGATGGGGTTTTTCTTTCCACGCCCCCCGGTCCCCACCATCCTGGGGCTGGGAACCTCTTGGTATGACCAGGATGTGTGGGGTATGCTTTTTCTCCTAGACACCCCAAATACCCCTCTCCTGTGAGAAGGTGGTGGTGTTTCCTATTCAACTGTGCCATTACCCACACCCACAATGAGGGAATCCAGGCCCAGGTGTCGACCCACTCCTCTTTGATGGTATGGACTGGAGGAGCACACCCTCATCTTTCCCTCACTTCCAATAGGATGAGCAAATTGCCCTTAATATTAGGGTGAACTTGAACAGGTAATCTGTCATTCCCGAGTGCTTCTGTGTTGTTGGTAGCGCCCCCAACAACTACCCCCCCATACTTCTCCCAAATCACGGTCCTTGATTCTCAGGCAAAACCAAGCCCTTTTTCACTCCCAATGCCTTGCCTCCACGAGTTTTATACCGCTGGCAAAGGGCTTACCTTTCTCCTCCTGGACACCTGGTTGGTAGCTGGTAGGCTTGTCCATACCTGCCAGATAACCCACCAGGTGTGAGTTCTCACCATAAAATCTGATGCAAGGGCCATGGTTCTGTTGGTTCTGCTTCAGCAGGTAATGTCTTACAACTTCCCCTGACCGGCTATTCGGAATGGGTGGAAGCTCCATCTCTAGCCCTCCCTTCGATACTCAGCACTGTACTGCTACAGCCATTCGCACTTGAATGGTCCAGAATGTCACATTTGGACCTGTGTGCCCACCGACCACTTAGGGGAGCTCCACTGCTCCAGAATACACCTCCCCCCACTAGGAGAAGTGGGCTGATGACACCCATTGGTTGCCATAAGAAGGAGACATCCCCTCGCAGGCACAAGGTCCTATGGTGACCCCACTCATCAATTCCCCCCTCCCCCTCCAAAAAAGGAAGAATATCTGGCCCTTCAGGGATAGGCTCCTCAACATAAACTTGACAGACGTAAGAACTACCCACCTGACCTCCCAGGACCACGGGCTAAGAGCTCCTGGCCCAGCCGAGCTCCCATATTCCCTGCATCGTACCTGGGGCTACCGTAGCCTGCCCCCCCCCCTCTACTTTCCAACTCACTGTCCCAAAACCCAGGTCCCTGATTTAATGGGTTCAATGAAGGCCTAGTGTTGGCATCCTCCTCTTGGGGTTTGTTCATCCCTTTTTTCTGCCAAGGGTGACACTCATGTTCTCTTGTTATCTATGTTCCCTCTAAGGTGTGCATGTGTGCGCATACACACAGGTTGTGAAGCCCACGCACAAAACAAAATAAAGTGTGCACAACAAAAATTCAACAGTGCTAATATTTTTATGCTACTTTAAGAAGATGGTTTCAAGCAGCATGTTTCAAATAAAGTTTTGTAATTTACAACATCATTTCCATCACCATAAAATTTAGATACTATTTGCATCATACATACTTGTGTCGTTGCGCTCACAAATTTGACCACACTCACTGGAGTGTGCACAAATTTGGACACTGGTTCTGAAGATTTGCACAAAAGAAAATTTTTGTGCACACAACCTATGAACAATTAGAGGGAACATTGATCGTTATACCCTTGGCCACTAGCAGATTGCTCTCCCATGCCATTTTGGGGACATTAGTGAGGGGGAATAACTTCTCCCCATCTACACTCTCCCTCCCCAGTCGAGATCCCCCCTACCCCACCTCCAGGGAAGAGTCGGGGTTTTAATATATTCACACAAGGGAGTGGCAGTCAGCCCACCCCCTGTTTTCCCCACCTGTCACTTCTGTGCATGGCAAGGTGGGGTCTGATTTGTGTAGGTGGCCCTGCACTTCAAGATAAGGGCACTCCCCGAGGCTGTCCATTTCTAACTGAGTTTACACCCTGTTCACCCTGTGTTTCTGCCAAATGGTATGTATCAACTTTCATTAAAGTGGTATGACTGCCCCCTAGGAAACCACGAGCCAGTACAAATCTTCCTATGGTCTTGCAGGTCACCTTTCCCTCCCTCCTTCCTACCAGGGACCATACTAATCATGCATCCCAGGCAAGAGTACAGGGACCCTATCTCCATGCAGATAGGCGCCCAGCAAGAAGATTTCTCACCAAGTGATCGTTCTTCCTTTCCCCTATACCACCTCCTAGCCCACACCCTAAATAGGCCCATACATGGGTCCTCGACTGCCTCCTAGTATTTGCCAATAGACCAAAACTCCAGTTGGTTCCACTCCAGCCTTTTCCTTGCCAAATGTGTCTGAAGGATGTATCCTCTTCCTAAGGCCACACGGCACACTGTGGTTCACCTTACCAAGGAAGGTATTGTAGCATCAGCCTTCCAAAGCCCTTTCTCAGCTGCTTCTACCTGAAATATCCAGAATTAGGCGATTGTACTTCCCACATGCATGGCAAGGTGACTTCCAGCCTCTTTCTGCCCCTGCGAGTTGGAGACAGGAAACATTCAAGGGATATAGGCCCTTTTTTCCCCCAGTTAGGCCAAAATGCCCAATATTCCAGCATCTTTATACACCTTGGCTTGGCCATTGTGGGGGTAACGGTGCTGAAGGCGGGAAAAAATCCATCTCCACCCACCATCCACAGTATGGCTAGCAGTCACCTATTACTGAATGTATCCAAGCAGCACTCAAAGAAGAACGGTGGGTTACTCATCAGTAACTGTTCTTCTTCGACATGGGTTGCTCGGATTCATTCAGAACCATCCCACCATCCCTGCTACTCAGAGTTGGCAGCTAGTAGGGACTGAGGAGGAGCAGGGTTGCCATCATATATATAGCCACCGGGTGGCCAGGGGGTGTTGGCCACCAGCCCTGTCCTGATAGGCTAGGGCTAAAAAGTTTCCGACCAATCATGTGCTGCAGCACGTAATCACCTATTACGGAATGCATCCAAGCAGCCCATCTTGAAGAAGGACGGTTACTGATGAATAATCCACCGATTTTGCTTAGAGTTGTTTCCAGATAGAAAGTCCCAAGCCAAAAGCCCCTCTAATCTTCCTAGTGTCTCACTTTGTCTCCAAACCCCCTCCCCTTCTGGGCAGAGGTGATCCCTTTGTCTCTTCCCAGCTACCTCACTTAGCAAATCTTTGCTGTTTTCATCAGGTGCTTGTCTGCTTGCTATGAGAGAGCTGTCTGTCTGTCTGTCTGTCTCCTAGCCTCCTGAGCCATGCTAAACATGCTACACCTCTGTGCACATGCATGATGCTGCAGGAAAAGTATCATAGTAATCATGTAGAGCAGGTTATGAGCATCCATAAAGAAACACTATATGGTGTAATTAGCAACAAATCATACAATCACAGTGTATAACTGAACAGGAAAATCATATATCTCACAACCCAGGGTGCATGGATGTGTACCCCGTGACAGAGTGAACCCATCGAGTCTGCATTGCCACCCCTACACTGCTATTGTCAGTGCACTGGGTTGGTCAGAGCGATGGTGGAGGTGTCTGCCCAAACTGAGACTGTGCCTCTAGCTCTGTGGCAGATGTGCTCTAAAACTCTCCCCCTCCAATTAGTTTTGGCCTTTGTCTGGCACCCTTCAACAAGCACACAGCTCACTCAATCTTTTTCATTGTAGGCATAGGAAGGTAAAGCCTTGCCAGTGAGAAGTTGTTCCTTCCTCCTCCTGTTTCCCTGCTGGAGAGGCAGGAAACAGTGATGTTGACTTTGTAGTGCCAAAAACTGAGTGCCCACAGATTTTGTTATCTGGGTTGTTCTGTGCACGCTCAGAAATAAAGACCAGAATCCATTTCTGCAAACCTCTGGTCTTGGGACTGCAGCAATGGCGCTCTCTGCATTTACTGCAGCTGCAGGAGCAGCTATGGCAGGGGTCTCAAACTCATGGCCCAGGGGCTGCATCTGGCCCTTAAAGTTATTTCTTGTGACCCACAATGACACTATTGTTATCAACATTCACAATATCATTGTAAGAAAAGATTTCAGTTGTGTGGCCCTCAGGCTAACATATTAGTCATCAAGCGGCCCTTGTGGTGATTTGAGTTTGAGAGCCCTGAGCTATAGCAACCTGGGGCACATAAAATTAGAATCTGCATCCCAGCTCCAATCAGCAACGAGTCTGCAGATATTGGTGGATCTAAACCAAATATCCATGGATCTGCACAGCTCTACCCTTTACCTTGTGTCCCTCCACTCTCCACATGTTGAGTTCCACTAGTAAGTTCACACAGTGACACGTGTCTGTCAGAGGGCCCATCTGCTAACACCATTGTGTCTCTCAGCCACAGTCAGGTTGAAGACGCTGCTGCTGCTGCTGCTGGCAAAACCAAACAGGGGACAGTGGTCCTGGCCCTGGCTCCTTCCTCCCTGCTTGCACGTTATCTGAAAACAGATAGGTTTTCAGAAGGGGATTTACTGCTTCTCATTCCCAGCCCAGCAGCCCAACCAACTGGATATCTCATCAGCCCTCTATAGCCCACAAAGGGCTTGAGCCATCTGGTCTGATACAGCTGGGGTGTCAGACATGCAGCCCGTGGGCTGAATGCAACCTACAAGCTTTTCTATCCAGCCCATAACTGCACTCCACAGGATCACACTCTCTCCCTACCAGAGAAAGAGGTAGACAGAGAGTGGTCTTGCAGACAGGGCTATCCCTTGTGGGGTGCGGGGACCCAGGCGAATCGCCCTCTGTGGGGCCCCCCCCCACCCCCCAGCACTGGGGCAGGGTCAGCCGGCCCAGAGGAGGGACAGGCCCCTGCACCGGCCATCCGATGCCGGCGGGGACCAGGCAAGCTGGCCAAAGGGGCAGTCCGGTTCAGTGCTGCCAGTCTGGCTCTGTGCTGCTCTCGGCTCTGTGCCAGAGCAATGGGGAAGGGGCAGCGATACCGGCTCCACGCTGCCCCCGGTCCCCTCCCCGCTGCTCTGGCACAGAGCCGAGAGCAGCGCGCAGGGCGGTGGCCGGACCGGCCCCAGACGGTGTTAGTGAAACACGGGCAGTCCCGCCCGCTGCCGGGCCCTGCACCCGCCCTACCCAGCGCCCGAGCCGAGTCCCCGCCAGGCTGCTCCCTGCTCCGCCCCGGCCCTGACCGTGCCCCGACTCCAGCCGCAGCGGGGGGACGTGGGCAGGGCAGGGCGGGGAGCGAAAAGTTTGGAGCCGATTCTGGGTCTCTGCCGCGCCTCTCACCCGAGCGTCCTGCGGGAGTAGCCGGGACCGGGCTGCTCCTCAGTCTGCAGCTTCCTCCAAACTGCTCCGTGCCCCCTGCCCTCTTCCGTGCTTGCCCACTGCACTTACCGTGGGCTGCCCTCAGGAGGCTCCGAAAACGAAAGCGAAAACCAATGGACTGGCAAGGAGAGGGCGGGCAGATTGTGTCACTTGGGGGACGAGGAAGAGGGGTGGGGGACGGGCCATGCCCAGCCGCCAAACTTCAGCCAGGGCGGGCGGCAGGGATGGGAGCAGCCTGTGCTGAGCGTGCTGAGCAGTAACATTTCTTGACCCTGCTCCGGCTCCGGGTCAAGTGTTCCCGTGTGGGGGTGCCACGCAGGTTTGAGGTGCGCTGCTTTGGGACTGGCCCTGAGTTTCAGCGGGGCTGAGGCCCCAGAGCCCACCCCAGCGACGCCACTGCCTGTCCCCAGAATAATGTTCTGCTAGTCTTTTCTTCTGAAGTACAACAAAAAGCCAGCAGTTAGTCCATAGGGCTCATCTTCCCCACTTCAGGGGGCACTAGTGAAGCAAAGAGGCCCCACGTCCTAGGCTCTGGCCCACAAGCAATAAAGCAGCAGTCTGCCCCATTGTAAATTATTCCTGCTTCAATGGTTATTTTGGGGGGCAGGGGGAACCATTCCTTGAGTACTTCTACCTACAGCTACCACAGGCCTGTCTCTGGGGTCCCAGCTTGGCCTCCTCCCACTCTTTTCCATGCACCAGATCAATCTATGCTGTCCCTGAGCCACTTCTTATATACTCTACATGGGGCTGCCAAACATGCAGCCCACGGGCTGGATGCTTCCCATGATCATCTTCTATCCAGCCTATGACTGCACTTCATGGGACCATGCTCTCCCTGCCACAGAGAGAAAACGTGTGGACTTACATACACAGCACTCTGCAATGTCATGAGAGTATCAGGTCTCACAACATCACTGAGTGCCCGGCATGTGCAACTGCACTCCATGAGATGAGAGAGAGACTGGCATCGTGGAGTGCAGTTTCACATAAACAGCAGTTCATGGTACCATGAGAGTGCCGTACTATTTTGATTTATGGTATGTATGGCCCAGCTGAAATACATTTAAGTCATATCTCACGAGAGAGCAAATGAATTTGATGCCCCTGCTCTCGAGAAGGGTTTGCTCTCAGTCTCATTACAACTCCCAGAATGCCTTGCCAACATCTCTGCAGACCAGCCAGGCCGTCTTTGATGGGCCACTACATCCTACTCCAGCCCCCACCTAGGAAGCCTAGGCTGAATGGACCATAGAGAGGGCTCCTGGCTTACCCATAGTGCTGCTCTCCAAGGACACACTGAGGCCCCTTGGATGTGAGTGGTGTGTGGCGGAGGGGGGCAGGCTGTCACCCCCACATCTAGAATGCTGATATAACCCACCAGATTAGGGTTACACACATCATGCTCCACATCCCATGCACAGACAATTCCAGATCACAATAGTCGGCCCTCTGGAGCCAGACACTTTAGCTCCGGAGAGGTCAATCCGTGGTGTGTGTCACAGCTGTTCTGTGGACACACGCAGGCTTCCCAGGCTGGCGTGATCCTGGTGACACTGGATGAGCTGTCAGTCCAGCCATGAATCCTCTTTAACGCTGAGAATCTTCCCTTTAAAATGCCCCACCCAGGTGCATCATCTGCACTCTCCAGTGTCCCCCCAGCCAACCAGCTCCATGCCACCCTCAGTGCCACAGCCCTGCTGCCCATTTTCATCAGATCCCTGGACCTCAGCTGGGAGTACTTCTACGTCACTTGGCATTTTGCCTCCAGGAACCGCCCCATCCTGCTGTTCATAGTGGAGCAGTGCAAAGGGACTGCCCACCAGTGGTGGGAGCCACCCTGCCAGGACAAGGGTGACATGGGGCAAGAGTATGAGCAGCAGGCAGACATCTCCCTCCAGAATGACTCCCTGGTGCTGCAGAGCCTGCAGTCAAGGACACTGGCACCTGCCAAGTGACAGTGAGAGGCTCCCAGGGAGAGGCCTCTGCAGACCTGAACCTGATGGTGACAGCTGGTAACACCTGAGAAGGAGGGCATATAGGCTTGGGAATGAGTTCTGATAGATATAGGGGTAAGGATCTCAAGTGGGAGCCAGGATGCCTGGGTTCTATTCTCTAGGGCTGTGTTCACACACAGGGGGTTATTTCGATACGGTTGTTTCGAAACAACTTGTATCGAAATAACACCTTATTTCGAAATAACTTAATTCGAATGAACAGTTTGTTAATTCGAATTAAGGAAAAAAGCTCAAAGTGAAATAGCAGGTTCAGGCAACAGTTATTTCGAAACAAGTCACTGTTGTTTCGAAACAACATGTTCGCACGGCGTTGTTTCGAAACAATTGTTTCGAAACAAAGTTGTTTCGTCCCCGCATGGGGTTTAACTTGTTTCGAAACAACGCTGTTGTTTCGAAACAACGGGACCCGTTGTTTCGAAACACCCGTGCGTCATGTGAACAGCCTAAATCTTATTTTGAAACAACCTCTGTTGTTTCGAAATAAGACGGCTGTGTGAACACAGCCTAGGTCTCAGAGAACATGATCTAGTGGGCTATCCACAGTGCGGCTAGGAGTCAGGACTCTTGCTCCGCACCTTTGTTAGATCCAATCTCTTTTCCTGCTGATGCTCCCAGGGGGCTCAAGAGTGGTTCAAGGAAGACTAAGCATTGGCAACTCCATCCAGCTGGGTTTAGGTGGCCTGGTTCTCTGCCACTTGCAGCTGACAGCAACATCGGTGAGTGATCTGTTGTGCAGGTTTACTGACACCCAACGGCGACAGGCTGGAAACATGTCACTGAGATGTCTGTGGTGATCAGCACCAGAGGTTGCTGACAGTGAACACGGCTTTGTCCCTTTAGAGGATTCAGTGGGCCATTCTGCATGGGCAGTGATAGGCAGGGGCCTGTTGTCACTGCAGCTGATTGGCTGGCAATAGGCTGGAGGCAGGGTTGCCACAATCTCCCCTTCCCATCGTTCCCAGGAATGGTGCAGATGGTGGGGAATAGCCTCTCCTCCCTAGTGGTAGGAAAGGGACCTGCTGGGATGAAGATGTGGGGGCTGCTCTACCATGACACTTTGAGGGGTCACATCTCTCTCTGTCACTCCCACATAAGGGAAGGGGCATTTAGATTTGGAAACAATGCTGCAATGCCTCATGAGAGCTTTTGTTCAAGTGTCTCATGCTTCTCCTCTCCTCTATGGGCTGAGTTCTCTGATCAGCATAGGTGGTCTTAGCTATGGAGCAGCCCGGGCATTTGCCTATGAGGGCAGGGTGGCATGGCCGTGGACAGAGGGGGGGCTAGAAGGCTGGTCAGGGAGAGGCTGGTGGGGATGTGGGCAGTGGGGCTGGGAGGCTGTCAGGGCAACATGTAGCAGGTGGGGGCTGTGGCAGAAAAGAGAAAAAAGTCAAGGCTGGAGTCCCCATATGGTATGGGGGCATCTTTGACTTCTGCCCAGGGCCCTGGACTCATTGCAGATCAGATTTCCTCACCCATCATGCCACTTGCTACTTGGTGAGGTGAGGTGGTGCCTTATAGGCCATAACTGTGCTGCATTATGGGATATGTAGTCAAGCTGAGGTCTGCCCCTAGAAAAGGGGGGACTTAAAGTGATTAAACAACTACCATGAGGCCTGCAGCAGCCTTTCCAAATGAAAACAGTGTGTTTCACAGGTATTCATTATTTTACTAAAAAAAAGAAGTCACTTTTTCCAAGCAATTTATAAATCAACCCCCTCGTTTTCAGTTGTTGAAAATCAGTTTTGACAGATGTTTTCACCAATCCTACCTTTCACACCTGCCCTGTTTGAGGGTTATTCTTCCCTTCCCCTGTTTGTATCCAGTAACCAGCAGGTGGCAAAGCCCAGGGACACTGCATGAGCCTTTCCTTGGCCAAAGGCAAGGAACCCATTCACCCTGCGGAGCCTTCCTCACTTTGCTGACTGATGGGGGAATGCTGCCACGGGCACCAACCAGGTCCTGATTAAAAGTTAAACTCACAACAATGAGTCATACACACCTTCCTTCAAGAACGGTAGGTTACTTACCAGTAAATGTCCTTCTTCGAGATGGGCTGCATGGATTCAGTCAGTATTAGGTGTCTACGTGCCACAGCGCATGATTGGCTGGAGCTTCTTTTAGCCTTAGCCTGTCAGGACAGGGCTGGCAGCCACCGCCCCCCTGGCCATATATATGGCCCCAGCCCTGCTCCTCCCCAGTTCCCATTAATCGCTAACTCCGAGTAGCGGGGATGGCGGGAGGGACCTGAATGAATCTGAGCAGCCCATCTCGAAGAAGGACGTTTACTGGTAAGTAACCTACCATTCTTCTTCAAGCGCTGCTCGGATACATTCAGTATTAGGTGACTGCTAGCCATACTGTGGAAGGTGGGCAGAGTTAGACTTTATCCACCATCAGCATGGCTACCCACAAACGGCACAACCCCCAAACTGGGTGAAGAAGCAGTGGGCCACCAGGCACATGCCTACAGACATACCACCAAGTGCAAGATCCTCAGGAGGAGGCATGCATGAGAGTCCCGAGGGGTCATTTGTCACTCTGTCAGGGGACTATAAGCCTAACAGGGGCAGTCCCCGGTTCATTGTTGGGGAATTACTACATCATAATAGCAAGAAGAACCTTGTCACCAGCAAGACCGTTTAGTGTAGGATGGTTGCCCGTTCCTAGAAGAATCGACTCCTGAGAGAAGCAGTCATGATCCAGGGCAACAGATTCCCACAGCTGCCGCAAAGGAGGAATAATTGCTGCCCTTGCCACCTCAACCCCCAAAAAGGGGGAGGTGAGTTGGGTTAAGTACTAACTAAGACTGGGGCAGGGAGCACATTGCCCCTTGGCCAAACAGGAGATAGGCAAGAGGCCTTCTCCATAGGCGTACTGGCAGGCGATGCCATGGGTAGGGTTGATAAGGGGCGCCCTAACTGAGGCATCCGAGCTCCATCTGGAAGCTAACACAGGGAGAGGGGTACAAGGAAGGAGTGGGTGGGGACCCCTACCCCTCCATCCGTTGATGCATGGGATGGATGGCCTGGAGAGAGGGCCACAGAGTAAGTCCTAGATGCTTGGCAGACCCACCTCTGGGGCCCGGAAACATCAGAGACACTCCTTCAGGGAGGTCATCATAAATGGAGAAGTGGACATCTCAGAAAGGCCCTTCTTTAGAGGTAACCCTTAAGCAGGTTATTGTAGTAAAAAGAGAGCCTTAGGAATACCCATCCTAGTATCAGGAGAGAAACTAGGAAAAAAGTGATTGAATTCCCCATGTAAGGTTGTCCCCAACCAAAAAAGGGGGCAATGACCCAAGGTAGGGGTGACGAAAACATCACAGGATTCTTGCGGCGGGGAGGGCTTACGCAACTTCAGCACTTGGTGCGCATTTCTGTCCCCTGCCCCTGTACTCTACTCTTCCGGTACGCGGACTCACATAGGGAGAGATGTGTTGAATCAAGGGAAGGGGTATCTGGCCATCTCTGTCGATGGGTCAGGTCCACCTCAAAGGCCATGCTTCCAATGCCAGAATCAGAGTGTTGGAAAGGGCATGCAGCTCGGAAGGCATTCTCATCTCTCACTTCTATGGAGAGGCAGTCAACCTTCATAACATAGCTGGACGACTCATTCTAGCAGTGGGTGCACGTGTTGGGTCCTGGCTACAAAGGTCCAACTATGAGGGACCTTGCATAGGTCCTGATGAGGAGAATGGCGACACCTTAGGCAAGACACAAGTTGGACGTGGTATGTAACTCCTGCTCCAAGGGAAGGAGTATTATTGGTGTGCCACCCCACATATTGGAAGGGTTAAGGCTTGGGCGGGTCCCTGTTGGGAGGAGGGAAGGATCCCGGGAAGAGGAGAAAAGTATAAGGCAACCCTTACTTAGGGGAGACAAGAGAGAACTGCTGTGTCCTTTAAGCAACACAGAGGGGCAAGAGGGAACGTTATGAAAAATGTCACCCATAAGGCATCAGGCTTTCCAGTCCATTAAGGACTATAAGCTTCCTTGGGCCAGAGTTCTGCAGGGGGACTACCCTGAGTTGGAAACCACAGGTCCTCAAATGGTTCACTCAGATGTACAAGTGCCACTGGTAGTTAGGAGTTCTATCCCCTACTGTCTCCCTTCGTAGCAATTCTAGGGAGGAGAGGGGTGCAATAGAGAGGTCAGGGCAGCTCCTAGACAGCTGTCTAGAGCTTACAGTGGAAGCGACCCTTGCCTGGTAGAGGGAGGCACCAGAGCAGAGGAGGTTCCAGTCAACGGCTAAACTGGGGTCTGCTTGTGGGCAGAAGAACCAGTGTAAAGTGGTGAAGGTCCTTGGGAAGGAGGGTGAGGGGCTGAAAAGGCAAAAACCCCTACAGTGAGACTCAAGGATCTCACAGGCAAAAGCCTAATATAAGTCTGAAGAGCATGGCCCCAATATAAAGGGGGCACTGCCTGGGGGGGGTTAGGAGAAGATAGAGGGCAAAGGGGGACGAGTTTGCCCTCTTCCCCATCACCTAGGGGGTGGGGTGCATCATCCCGCAATAGCTTCCCCCCGATCCATTGCAAGCTGACACGGATGAGGAGTGCTCTCAGGGTAGCAAAATGGGAGCGTCCCCTTTCAGTGTGCCCGACTGGGAAGGAGTTGCCGAAGTGTAGGCATCCTGCCCTTGACCCAGAGGGCTATAGGTTTTTTTTTTTTTTCTTTTTGCGAGGCATGATGTGCCTGCTTCTCATACCTCTATGATCTCCGGGTTCCCACCGAGGATCCAGGGCGTATGTGTCTGGAAGCAAGTGTGTATGAGGAGAATTCTCCAGCGGCCAGGCCCTTACTTGACCCAAAGGGTATTGGAAGGGAAGAGGGAAGCACATTGTTCCCGGAGAGGAGGAAGAGGTGTTCCGAGGCTGATTGTGAGGGGGCGTTTAGCGAAAGTGTTTGGGTTTCTGCTCTGAAGTCCAAGGGTTCTTATGGAGGGAGAGTGACCCTGTTGGGGTTGATCACCTATAATGAGGAAAGGGGACCAACCTCCTGTAGTCCAAAGGCTCCTGAAGATAGCCATTTCATTTATGTGTGTGTGGGGGGGGGTACAACAAGGACCCTTCCCCTATGCGTTGACGGGGTCGTGGTAGACTGGGGATGTTGAGGTACCTGGAGAGTGAGTGTACCCAGGGCTCTGAGTGCCGACCTCTGTACATAGACATCATGGATCATGGAGTCAGTGGACAGGTAAAGAGAAAGAGACTGCCCCTCTAAAGGGAAGTCTAATATGGCCTACTGTAAGTCCTGGGAGAGGTCAAGAGCCTGAAGCCGGGTTACCTGGCATGTAACCACGGCCCTAGCAATGCTGTGGGTAGCCGTGTTCGAGGCATCGAGAGCCACTATAAAGGCATGGTGAGATGCCAGGGCTCCTTCCTTGACGAAGGCATTCAAATTCCCCTAGTATTCTTGTGGGAGGAGGCTGCTGAAACTCCTCATAGCATTTCAGAGGTCTGGGGAATCTTTTTACCATGGCCTCATTTTTAGCCAGGAGGTCAAACCTTCTGAGACTCCTAGAGGACCCCGGGTGAATAAGCAGGCTTGGCCAGCGTGTCCCAGCAATATCATGGGCACAAGTATGGGGGGGGGGGGGGATATAATGGCAGCTGGAGAGGTTTGAACCCCAGCTCAAATAGGGGGTTCTGGGTTCCCTCGAGGGGTGTGACCCTGACCCAGGCTGAAGGCACTAAAGTGTGGTAGGGTCTCTTCTGTAAGACCCGGGCCCCTTGTAATCGGGAGAAGGGACAACCCCGGTACTGGAGTGCCCTCACCGGGGCCATGGCACCTAGCAGGGATTCCCCTTGCAGGCCCTCAGTAGGAGGTACCTGTTTTCAAGTGCAGTGCCGGGAAGAACCGGTGCTGCGGACCCTTCAGTAAGGGGCCGGGCCTAAGGAATGTACTTCAGACGTCTTGCAGTGCCAAGGCAAGGTTGTTGGGCCTGTAGGCATTGGAGCCCGTAGCTGCGCAGTGGTGCGGGCCCAAGTAATGAGTGGCTCCCCTGGTGCTGGGTAAAGTGGAGGAAGGAAGAAGATGGACTTACCACTTGTTTTGGTAGCCTGTGGTGTATTCAGGGGCCGGAGGACTTCTGTCACTTCAAAGGCCTCCGGTGTGGTTGGCACCATGATAGGTTCCAGGCACTCACCCCGAGGAGAAGTGCCAGACACGGTGCCGGCACTTGGTGCCGGAGTTGGTCCTGAGCACGCTTACCTGGATTCTGCTGGGGAGCGGCGTCGAGAGATCCCATGCCAACTGAGCACACTGTGCCAGGTTAGAGGCCGATCGCGGCTGTATTCGTAGCCGGAGAGCGGCGCCAAGAGGGCTCTGGTGCCGACTGAGCACGTGGTGCCAAGGTGGAGGCCGATCGCAGCTGTATTCATAGCGGGAGAGTGGCGCTGAAAGGGATCCGGTGTCCACCGAGCACACGGTGCCAAGTTGGAGGCCGATCGTGGCTGTATTCATAGCCGGAGAGCGGCACTGAGAGGGCTCTGGTGCCGACCAAGCACACAGTGCTGGGACTGGTCGCGATGTTTCCTCAGAGCCAGAGATAGGTGAGCAGAGCTGGCGAATTCCTGGCGTCAGCTGTGGGTCAGTTCCCAGGCGCGCTATGCAGCCTTCGCTCCCTGCTGAGTCCTTCACTTAAGACCGGCAAATATAGCATAATACACCCGGTGAAGCTCACATGGACATTAAGAAACCCTCCCAATGTGTTCGGATTTCTGTTGGAAGGACACGGTGGGAGCGCTGGTGAAGTCCGCAGGCAGATCTTCCAGTGAAAATACATGTAAAACAAAACAAAGATGTTGAACCCCGGGTTCGTGATGTGACTGGGATGGACCAGCGACACCCACCAGTGAGACAGACACCAGTTCAAGTAAACAAAAAAGCTACTTTTATAGTGACACCTTAAACACCTCTAACCACTTAACAGTGTAAAACAAGGAGATCTATGCAAAAACACTTGTAATCAACTAACAATATGAAGCAAAAATCTATATAGGACACTTATAACCAACTAACAGCATAAAGCAAAATCTAAATGAACACTTATAACTAAATGACAATATAAAGCTAAAAACCTATGCAAAGCACTTATAACCATGTAACAGTGTGGAGCAAGAGTCTATATAAAGCACCTGTAAAACCCCTGCAACCAAACAACAGGATAAAGCATGAAAGTCTATGCAAAACACTTACAACCTACCAAAGTACTTATAGTTAAATAACAGTATGGAGTAATGACCTACAAGAGGGTGGCCATAATAAGTCAAGGACTTTTCTGGCCTTTTACTGCCTCAACATCGGTATAGGCACTGACCAGCCCACCCGACGCGTATTTACCAATGGCTGAAAGCCATTCCTCCTTGCTAGCCTGGAAGGGTGGGTGGCAGAATGAAAAAGTCAGATGAGAGAAAAATAAACCCCCACACTCCCCCCGTGTATACGGGGGAAGTTTGGGGCCAGCAGTTTAGAACAGAAGCGGAGTGATGAACAATTATACAGTAAAAAGGGTGCAAAATACAAATGACCAATAAAATACCTGGCAAATTAACAACACAGAACTATGCTAGACCATAAACAACTATATCATGAAAAGATTATACAGGATACAGAGAAAATAATAACAACTACACAAACTATGCAAAACTCAGGTAAAGAAGCTACAATCACAGACTATATATAAATGGTACCAAGTAGAATGATTAAGAGAAGGTAGGAGGCCTATATCGATTTATAATACCTGTCCCAGGACCCCGGTAGAACCCAAAGCGAGGAGGCAGACCAGCTGCAGCATCTCAGCACTTAATCGTTCGGCCGGCAATCCATGTACACCCCAAAAAAAAAAGGTCTTGTGGGTGGGTGCTCCCTGTCTCAGTTGGAGGATCAGTCCGACCGGGTCGTGACGTGCCCTTTAGCATCCGAGGGTGGGAGAACACAAAGCTAGCTGAGACAGGGGGTTTTAATAGAATTTTGCCCAGCCAGAGTAAAAATAGCCAATTAGGAGTGGGATTCTGGTTAGGACCAATGATGGAACTGAGACCCCAGACAATGACCCCTCCTTCGTGGTGACGGGGGTGCCGAGAAACTGCTTGGGGGGGTAGGAACTCAGCCCCCTTCTTGTTGACACAAAGCTAGGGAGGAAGAAACTCACACAGGAGATCGAGGGCCATCAGGGGAGAATGATACTTAACGTTCTTCCCCCTTGTGCTGGATGGCCTGGAGATGGAGGCCCATCAGGGAGATCGATACTTAACATTTCTCCTTGAGAGCAGCATAATCCAGGGGGCTACGTGTGGGGTGGGGTGGCCATCATGGCTGCCACCTCCGCTGACAAAAGAGACAGGCCCTTGCATAAAGCAAGAACGGGCTGTTCCATAACCATTGCTGAGGGTGGAAAAAAAGGAACTGGGGAGGAGCAGGGCTGGGGCCATATATACGGCCGGGGGCGGTGGCTGCCAGCCCTGTCCTGACAGGCTAAGGCTAAAAGAAGTTCTGGCCAATCGTGCGCTGTGGCATGTAGACACCTAATACTGAATGTATCCGAGCAGCGCTAGAAGAACTGCTATTTCCTTGAAGTAGTTTACCAGGGGGCCAATACCAAAGCCTTGTGGTGACTAGGATAGAAAGTGAGACATTCACTAATTAGCATATCATAGAATCTAATAGGAAGAAATAAACCTTAGGTAAGTGACTAAGTGCTTTAAGACTACTAGCTCAGTGTGGACAAGGCAGTGGGCCTTTTACAGATGTGAACATAGTTGAATTAAAGCTTCTCTACATCTGCAAGTTCACTTGATATAAGCTCAGGTGTGAATTTAAACCAATCTATTGGTAACCCAGATGCAAACAACTCTTCTGAAATACGGAAATTATAATTACTTTGGCAAATCAGTTTAAAATTGTACAGGTATTTTATATATATAGCTAGTGAACAGGAATGGCGCTAGGGTTTCTGGTGCCCCTCTGCAGCGCAGCAGACGCCCGGACAGACCAGTAACACCAGCAGTGCAGCACAACAGCTCAGTGCCCATTTTGACAGCCCTCAAACATCAGCGCGCCCCCCCCCCCATGCTTACCTTGCTTACAGCGTTGCGCTGGCCCTGCTAGTAAACAACTTTCCCCTATAGTCAGGGTCTGAGTTGACAGCTAGCTAAATGGAGTTAGCTTGTTCAAATCCTAGTGCAGACAAAGGCCAATTCCTTGCTGGTGGTTATTATTCCTGCTACATCCACCCCAGCTAATAGCCACAGACACTAAACAAGTACCTAAAATTTTAATTTTTTCCACAACAATTGACTTAAATCTGCATTTTTTACTAAAGAAGTGACCATATCAAAATTTTTCTTAAAAAAATTAGGATGTTATCAAACAGTTTTGATTACCAAAAACCATTAAACACTGACTAATTCAATGTACCAGAAACTGGAGAGCCAGTCAACAATTTTTTTTTTTTTAAAGAGTGTATTTCTAAACAAAGCCATCGTCAACATTTTTCAAAGAGGTTTTGGTTTTGAGGCAGCTTTAATTCCTTCTCAAATAGACATGGTTTTATTGGTATTCTATGTGTCATGGAGAAAAGAATATAGAATGCATTGTAAAACATTTTACTTTGGAGTTCATTCTTCATATTGCAATTATGTCTTTTTTAACTTGAGTTAAGGAAACAAACACATTTCTATTAATGCTTTAGAAAATAATTTATTGAAAAGAGTACAAATTATAGAAAAGTATATTTTAAAATACATAAAATGGAATACTTATACAGTCACAATATAGTTAATGTAGCCCTTGGAATAGATCCATTTGTCATTTCAAAGTAGTGACAAGGTCTAAGAAATGTTGTAGTTTAAATTACAAACCAGATATTTGCTTAACAAAATACTTTCCCAGATATGAACTCATTTATTGGTGGAAAAGTTATTTCTGGATTAAACAAATTTATACAATTACATAAGATTCTTAAAACCTATGAAATTTTGTCTGAACAGCGGTTTCTAGCACATCAGATTTGTCAGCAATGAATAATAAATAGTAGTAATACTGCAGTCATCTAGTTTTTAAATCAGTAGTAACAGGTAATTTGACTTCAGCCTTCCCAGGGTTTGAGCCATAACAACTGCTCTGACTTGCTGTTACTGTATGACCTGATCCCATGTTTTACACTCCATTTATTTTCATTCCATTCCATAAGTTCCCCTATCTTCAAAGCATCTGACAAAGTGGGATTTTCTCCCACAAAAGCTCATGCAAAAAATAAATCTGTTAGTTTTTAAGCACCATTCACCCCATGATAACAGGGAAGCCAAGAGCAGGGGAAGCTCTTGGTCCGGGCCATCCCTAAGGTTGGGCAAGCAGGGTGGCCACCCAGGGTCCCGTACTTTGGGGGGCCCTGCGTGACTGTACCTCTGTCCCCCCCCATGCTGGGGACTGCGCGAGCCGGCGAAAAGTGGCCGACCGGTTCAGCACTGCTGGTCCCCCATCCCCGTGCTGCCTCCTGCCCCCTCCCAGCTGCTCCAGCACACAGTGGAAAGCAGCCAGGGGTGGGGGTGGGGGACCAGCAGCGCTGAACTGGGCAGCTGATTTTTGCTGGCTCACCTGGTCCCCGGCGTGGGTGCAGAGGCCTGCCCCTCTCCCAGTCCAGCTGGCCCTGACCCTCAGTGCTGGGGGGTGGGGTGGGGTCCCCACAGAGGGCAATTAGCCTGGGGCCCCCCACCCCCCTACGGATAGCCCTGCTCTTGGTAATACAAGCTGATGTCTATTTACTATAGTTTGTTGATTTTCAAGTCAGTGAAGTCCAGTCAAACATTTTAGTTCACAAAGGGGCCAGTGGAGTTCATGGCCCCATTTCCCCACTCTCGCAACTCCACCTGAATACTGCATTGCCTCCAAATCTGAAGTGCTTTGGGATTCTAGGATGAGGGTATCTAATTATTATTATTAGGCCAACTAGGGCTATGTTCACACAGGGCAGGCTTGTTTCGAAACAAGACGTTTCGAAACAAGCTGTTTCGAAATAACATGTTATTTCGAAACACCTTATTTCGAAGGACAAAAACTTTGTCCTCGAAATAAGGGAGCGAAATAGCAGGTCCACACTGGTGATTCTTCCTCCTGTTGTCCGGCTCCATCATTGACCAGAGCAGAGAACGAGCTTTTCTCTTAACAGATTTGGCGACTCCGCCGGGACCCTCTGCTTGCCAACACCACCCCACGGGCCAGTGAATCGTCTCAAGCCGGCACTTTGGACCGTTTGGGTCCTCCTTGAGAGGCGCCTTCCTGAACCTTGGGGTGAGTGCGGCTGTAAAGTGGTCAGGGTTTTAACACCCACAACAGGACGGATTATCATCTCTTTGGGCCCTCCCCCACGCTGCAAATTTGTGAAGAATAGACAGTGTTTGTGAGTACTCTGATAAGCCTCCTCGAGGAGCGGGACTGCAGGTGAGTCTTGGGGTCTTGGAACGTCATTAGGACATCCCCGGTAAATAATAAACCAAGGGACACCGGTGTCATAACAGGGTAGGAATGGGAACCAGTGGGAGTAAGATCCCAGCAGGTTCGCCATTGGAAAAACTCCTGCAGGCATGGGAGCGGGGGAAGCTCCCGGTGCAGCCTGATATGACTAGAAAGCAGGCTGTGTTACTCAGCGAAAGCTGGGGAAGGTTTCTGGATGATAAGGGTAGGTTAATTTGGCCGAAGTGGGGAACTTTTGAGTACTGTACGTTAAAACTTTTGCGCATGCGATTAGAGAAACTGGCGCCTAGGCAGATGGATTACTGGTATTGCTGGGCTGAACTCTCTGATGGAGTTTGTCCTGACAGTGCCACTTTTCCAAAACCACCTCCTTACAACTCAGACAGTAAGTCGGCTAGCCCGGCAGATGCCGAGAGTACAGACACAAGCCCAGCCCCTGTCTTCAGCTCTCTGCAAGCTCCCTTAGTTACAACGTGGGTTGCCAGGGGAGGTAACCACTCGCCTTACCAAGGGAGGCAGCACCACCCCTTCGCCCCTGGTGATTTAGTGAACTTATTGTTGCAACAAATTGTGGTTTATGTTTTGTGTTCTATGGTATATGTCTCATTGTGTGTTGTAAAGTTTTGTTTTGTTTTTGAAGTAAGGTAAAGTAAATGTGCACATTGTGTAAAAGCCTAATAACGAAGTTATAAAGGAACAGACCTAAATGAGCTCTTAGATGCTCTTCTAACTCCTGATGAGAAAGCAGACGTGCTTAATCATTGTACAAAGGTGGGGGAGCAACCTGGCAGAACACCCTGGCATACAGACCCAAATTATAATTACAATGATAACCGCTCAGCTGCTGAGGGGGGAGTTTGGGAAATATTTACTCAGGCTAAAGAAACTTTGTTTTTGGTTCTTGAAGAGGCTGCTTGTAAACCCATTAGCTGGGATAAATTCCATGCAATAGTACAGAAATCTGATGAAAATCCTGATGCTTTTTATGTTTGCCTCTGCGAGGGTGCCCAGAGATTTGTTCAGCTCAACCCAGAAAGTGAAAGGAACCAGTCTACCCCTGATATCCGTTCATATTTTCATAAGTTTTGTCCAGGATGGAGTGGAAAAAGCATGAGTGAAATTCGAGGCATTGCATCCTATGTTTTTGAGGGAAGAAAAGAAAAGGAATTGGATAAAGAAAAGAAAGAAAGAAGGGAGGACTTAAAACTGTTGGCTAGCTCTTTACAGGCTGTACAGCAGCAGAACGCACCCAGGAGAAGAGATCGTAAATTCCACCGGACAGGACCCTCTCACCCGCCTGTGAGTAATCTCTCTCCAGTCTGTTTTTACTGCAAAAAAACCAGGTCATTTCAAACGAGACTGCAGGCTCCGTAGACAGCTGGAAAATCCTGATTCACGATGGGCTCCAACGCTAAGTGCTCAACTGAGTTCTGTACAAACACCAACCCGGATGTTTCCTCCTCCACCACCATCTCTCACTGCCGCCCAGCTTCTGGAAACCAAGGAACTGGATGAGTATGCTACGTCACAATGATGGGGCGGGGAGGGGGCCAGGAAATCTCTGAGTTCTTATGATGTGTTACAGGCAGTTACAATCCCGATTCAACACCCCAGAGGGAGGGAACCTTTTGTAAATCTTGAAGTTAATGGTAAAATTTATTCTTGTTTGCTTGGTATTGGAACTACTCATTCTTTGTTAACTGCTAAACCTCAGGATCTAGGTTGTCGTGTAGCTGGAACTGAAAGCATTATAGGGGTGGGTGGAAAGCCCTTCTCTGCGGATGTTTCCTCTGATGTGATTGTTTCTGTGGGTCCTCTCTCTTGTGAACATGCTTTCCTCCTCACTGAGGATTCACCGGTAAACCTTTTAGGAAGGGATCTTCTTTGTAAACTGAGAGCCACTATTCGTTGTGATCCTGATGGAATACAATTGGACATTCCAAATTCTCAGCTTCCTAATTTGGCACTAGTGTTATTACCTGCACAGTCTGTTTCTCATCCTGCAGAAGTTCAGGACCTCCCTGCAGAACTCTGGGAATGGTCTTCCACAGATGTTGGCCTTTTAAAATCCGCCACACCTGTGATTATTCACACCAAGCCTGGTCCTCCTCCGTGTATACCACAATATCGTATACCCTCTGAGGCTATTGAACCCATACAAAAGCTTATAGATGCTTATCTTGCCCAAGGAGTTCTTGCTCCTTGCACTTCACCATGCAACACTCCTATTCTGCCTATTAAGAAACCCAAGCCAGACAGTCAAGGAAAGCCAGCACATAGATTTGTACAGGACTTGAGAGCTATTAATGCCTATGTTATACCCCTAACCCCTGTCGTTCCAAATCCAGCTACCATCATCACAGGCATTCCTTGTACAGCTACCTGCTTTACAGTAATTGATCTCTGTGCTGCCTTTTTCAGTATGCCAGTGCAACCGGACTCCCAATACCTGTTTGCCTTTACTTTGGGGTCCCATCAATATTCCTGGAGGAGATTGCCCGACTGTTTTCCCAAATTTTGGCCCAGGACTTGGCCTCTATTCAACTTCCCTGCACGTCAGAGCTGGTCCAGTATGTGGATGACCTCTTGCTAGCGTCTCCAGACCGAGACTCCTGCATGAAGGATACTGTTGCCCTGCTTAAACAACTGGCCGACTGCGGGCACAAGGTCTCTCCTTCCAAGCTGCAGTTTGCACAGACCAAGGTGCAGTATCTGGGGTACATCATTGGACTGGGAACTCGAGAGCTATCAGAAGAATGTAAGTCTGCTATTCTTAAAATACCTTTGCCCCAGTCCAAGAAGCAGGTCCAAGCACTCCTGGGAACCCTTGGGTTCTGCCGTCCCTGGATCCCTGCCCTAGGTGAGCTCACCAAGCCATTGGTGGCCCTAACAGCTAAGGAGGCACCGGAACATGTTCTACCAACCCCAGAGCTACACACTCTGCTGCACAAGATCAAGCAGGTTTTATCCTCAGCCCCAGCCCTAGGTTTGCCAGACTATAGAAAGCCTTTCTCTCTGTTTGTCCATGAACGTCAGGGAGTGGCATCAGGAGTCCTAACCCAACGCCTAGGACCCCATCCATGTCTGGTGGCTTACTATTCTGTGCAACTTGATCCCGTAGCTCAGGGAGCAGTGGGCTGCCTGCAGGCTTTGGCTGCCACCGTCCTTCTCGTGCAAAAAAATCCAAAGACCTCGTTATGAGCTACCCACTGACTGTTTATGTGCCCCATGAGGTCTCTGCCATTCTGCTTAGATGTCAGACCCAAGCCTTCACCCACCAACGAATGGCAAATTATGAGGCTGAACTCCTGACTGCCTCAAATCTCACTATACAGCGCTGCAATGTTCTTAATCCTGCAACTCTGCTACCGGAGACAGATGAGACTCTAGAGTGCCATAACTGTTTGCAAGTTATTCAACATGTGGAACTACCTCGCTCCGACCTTAGTGATGTTCCACTGCAAAATCCTGACTTTGAGTTGTTTACTGATGGTTCTTCTTATGTGCTGCATAATTTTCATGTTACAGGAGCTGCGGTTGTTACCCTGCATGCTGTGGTATGGGCTTCTTCTCTCCCAGGCCACTTGGGGGCTCAGGCAGCTGAACTTATTGCTCTAACACAAACTTGTATTCATGCCCGTGGCTGTTCTGCTAACATTTACACAGATTCTAAATATGCTTTTGGAGTGTGTCATGCTACAGGTGCCCTTTGGAAACAAAGAGGTTTCCTTACAGCCAATAACCAGCGTATAGCTCATGCCTCACAGGTTTCTGCCCTACTGGATGCCATCCATCTTCCAGCCCAGCTTGCCATCCTACATTGCTCTGCCCGCCAAGGCACCAAAGATCCGATTGCCCAGGCTCTACTCTCGTCTACTGAAGTGGAACAGAGGAAAGAAAAACATGAAGCCACCCTTCGTGACGGCCTCTGGTGTGTTCCTGATGGACGCCCCATCGCCCCTAAACAACTTGTGCGGCTCCTGTGCCAACAACTTCATAACAAGGGACATTGTGGATCACATGCCATCGTCGATGCTGTTCGTGCTGTTTGGTTTGCTCCTGGAGTTGTCCAGGAAGCCACAAGAGTAGCTAGAGCTTGTCCAACATGCCAGTCCTTTAACTCCTCCAGCCGCCCTAAAACCCACACAGGGGGGCGCCAGTGGGCTGAACTGCCCTTTGAAAGACTACAAATTGATTTTATTCAGCTACCACCAGCTCAAGGCTACAAATTTGTCCTTGTTGTTCGTGATCAGCTCACTCACTGGCTTGAAGCTTTTCCTGCCACTCATGCCTCAGCCCAGACTGTTCTCAAGTGTCTTATGCGTGATATTGTACCTCGCTTTGGACTGCCTGTAGCCATTGACTCCGATCAGGGCTCACATTTCACTGCTGATCTCCTTACTTCTCTGTACCATGCCTTTGGGGTCCAAGTCACCTTCCACACCCCCTATCACCCGCAAGTCTCGGGGGGGAGTGGAAAGGGGAAATAGAGAAATTAAAACCCTGTTGGGTAAACTGTGTAAGGAAACACAACTAAAATGGCCTCAGGTTTCACCTATTGTATTGTTTCAGCTTAGAAATCGTCCAAGAGCTGATTGTGGGTTATCACCTTTTGAAATCTTATTTGGTCGGTCCCCAACCACCACTCAGGGACTGGATCCTAGGTCCCTGAGTCTTGTTACAGGCGATGAGGGTTTGCATGCCTATTTGCTTTCTCTTTCCAGATCCTTTCGGTCCCTGTGGAAGACAGCTGCAGTTACCCAAACACTCCAACTGGACAAGGACCTACATCCGTTCCAACCAAGAGACTGGGTCTGGATCAAGAATTTCCAGAAGGCTCCATTAACACCATCGTGGAATGGGCCGTTTCAAGTTCTACTTGCCAGCCACACTGCTGTGAAAGTAGCTGAACGCTCTGCGTGGATTCACCACACCTACCTGAAGCCTGCTGTGGTTGACCACAGCCCACCATCACCACCCGCAGCACCACCTACTGTGCCACCTCTCAAACTCTGTAAAGATCCACAGTTGGACTCATGGTTTGTTGGGACACTATTTTCAGAGTCTTTTTGAGCATGTGGTACTTTTTATAGTGTACTTTGTTGCTGTATCTTCCATTATTCATAGAGCTACAATTTAGCCCCAAAAAACCCGTACTAGCCTTAATAGTTCCAATTTTTGTATTACCTCGAGCCTCACTACAGAAGGACTCTCGCAAACCTGTTTTTATGGTGTCCCCTTTCCTTTTTTCCCAACTTGCTAATACTACTAATTGGGCATGGCTCTCTTACAGTGACCTTCACCTGCTCTCCAAAACTCAGATGGTTGCTTTAGCAGCTTCCCTAGTTGGGGTCCCAAGCCTTGCTGAAGCTGCCTGCCTTGATCTCTCCAAACTAGCTTGTACTTTAGCAAAGTCTATTAATCAAACCTCCTCACTTATTCAGTTACTTAATGAGGAGTAGGCACAACTCAGACAAGCTATTTTACAAAATAGAATTGCTATAGACTACCATCTACTTAGAGCTGGACATGGGTGCCAAGAATTTGCTGGTCTCTGTTGCTTTAATCTTACTGATAACTCACACCGTATTGATATTCGTTTACAGGACCTTCGCTCCCTGGAGGAAAAGATATCCCAGGAGAAAGACACTGGCTTACTTGTCTCTGGCCTCATTTCACTCCTTTTCTTTATTTTGGCCCTGTATATCCTCGGCAAATGCTTACTAAGCCTCCCCCAGAGACCTTCTCCGCTCCTCTACAGTTTCCCTCAGGTCCCAAAGCTTTCACAATTCCATGTATCCCATAGAAGCTATTTCCTTGCCACATGTTATTCGTACCTGTTCCAAACTGGATGAGCGTTTCTGGCCCTGAGCCTACGAAATATAAGCTTTCATAGGCTCACAGGGGGGACTGTTATGAGATTTGTATGAGACCACAAACTTGTGAGCATAAGTGACTCCATCTTAGCACTGTTCCCTTAATATTATTTCAACCTCTAGCCTAACTAACAAAAGTATAGAGCCCCTCACATCCTTGAACAGTCTATAAGGAGGAGATTAGGGAAACTGCACCAGTCTCGAGGTCACCTATTAATCAACAATTTATCTTGTTTATTACATTCCCAGGCTCCCAGGAGCCAGCCTGACCTTCTTTACTAATTCTCCTATCTTATATGAATATGTATGAAAACTATCCCTATATGGTACTAATAAATGTATTAATTTTGTTTACATTGAATATATTAACCATTTTTAGATTTCCTTGAATTAAGTTGTTGTACCTGGGTATAAAACCCCTTTAGCACCGGTCCTTCGGGGCCGGCCGCACTCAGTAGCTCTGAGTGTCAATAAACTGGTGATTCTTCCTCCTGTTGTCCGGCTCCATCATTGACCAGAGCAGAGAACGAGCTTTTCTCTTAACAGGGCGCAGCCCCGCACCCCCCCGCAGACACCCCTCAGCACCCTGGCCAGGGTGCTGAGGGGGCAGCCCTTCCTCCCAGGGTGCTTAGCACCCTGGGAGGAAGGTCACATGTTGTTTCGGAACACTTTGTTCCAAAACAACATGTCCGCACAGGGCTGTTTCGAAACGAAATGGGGTTTAAGCCGTTTCGATACAACGTGGCCATGTCGAAACAAGCGGTTTGCTTGTTTCGAAATGGCCGTGCGTTGTGTGGCCATGGCACCTCTTATTTCGAAACAACCCCTGTTGTTTCAAAATAAGAAGTGTGTGTGAACATACCCTAGGACTCTTAACTGAGACCAAGGCCTGTTGTGCCAGGAGCTGCACAGACAGAAAGTGAAGTAAAGACCTTTCAAGCTGAGACACAAAAACTACAGGTGGATGATACTGTACTGGTGTTAACAGCACTAGCTGCTGACCCCTGCCATTACACTGAAAAACCTTTTGAGGAAGCTGGAGCACTTATGTTTGCTTTGTACCTGGTAGAGACCAGCTAGGGCTGAATTCCCAGCATGCATGAGACTATTCAGAGCATTCAGTCCAATCTAGCAGCTGGGGCCATTTTTTCCTGAAAAGGTTGGGGGGAGGAGACACTGGTGCACTGATCTCCCTTTTCATCCACTGCATCATTAATAGTGGGATTAGCAGCTGACAGGTGCCATAGTAGCCTTTATCCAAGGAGGCTTGCAGCTTTTCCTTATTCCAGGAGCCACACCAGCCAGGAGGAGCATGTTCCCCTTCTCTCCATAAGGAGTGAGTGCAATACTCTCCCAAGAAGACTCACCACCTACCAGATGCTTGTTCCATCCTTTTGGGGGTCTATCGTGAGCTCAGTGTGGGTACTCAGAGTTCAGAGTGTGCAGAATGTGAGGTGTGAAAGAAAGTGGAAGATACCCCAGCTCCTTCCCCATTTATGAAGGCTTACCGCTGATTTTGACCCCCACCATCTCCTGAAATAAATCCTCACAGGGACCTCCTCAACCTGCCAACTCTTGGGATCTTGTCAGGATTGGACCATCACAAATTTAGCGTCATTCTTGTTTTTAAATAGTTCTCCAGATCTTCTGATGTTCTTCATCCAATTTGCAAATGTAACCCATGGGCTTGAATAAGGAATGACTCTTTAAGAGATTTGTTGGGATCTGGGTTGCTCTTGCTGGGTCAGTTTTGCTGGGCAGATTTAGCTGTAGTCTCAGAAGTTTCTAGCATGTGATGTGTAGCTTTGAGCATGCTCCACAAGATTGCCTGAGTGCAGTGGTGTGATGTCTGAGAGCAAGCAGCCAGCTCAGGGGAGTTGCTCTGTGCAAGGGGAGAAGCTGAACCAGGAGCAGACAGCAGGCTGGTTTCCCCAACTCTGAGGCATTTTGCTTCAGGTGAGCAGCCTTGTTAACCCTCCAGCAGGAAAATCTGGAGACAGTGGTTGTAGGAAAGAGACCCTTGTGAGAGAAGAGTGGTTTCTTTTAACTGTATGCTTTGAGTTAAGGGATTAACTGTGGTTCTTTAATGTAATAGGGGGAAGAGGCAATTATATTTTGTTATTGTCAGATGTATTTTTTTTTTGTGACAGGGTTTGTGTGTATGTGTGTGTAACTGTAACCCCCCTGGGGTTTTAAGGAGCATGGTTCCTTTAAATCTTTGCCGTGTGGGAGAGGTTTTGTGGAGCTGAGGAGGGGTGCTGGGGCTGCAGCCAGAGGCCTGGGAAGGAAGCAGAGGGCGAGGCCCTGCCTGAAGCCAGGGAAGACAGAGCGGCTGACCTGGGATGCCAGGCCAGCACCCACAGAAGGACACTGTGCTGCGGGGAGCCGGGCCCCAGATGCCCGGCCAGGGCCGTGGCTGCGGGTGGCCAGGCCTCGGATCCCCAGCCAGGGACAGGGCTGCTGCAGCCGTTGGGAGCTGGGTCCCGGATCTCCAGCCCGATTGGGCCGGAGATCTGGGGCGCTGGGGTTCGGGGCACGCCCCTGCTCCTGGGCACCCCAGCTTCAGCCTGTGACTGCAGAACAGCTGGCAGTGGGTGAAGGAAGCGGCAGCAGCTGCAGCGGAGCTGGGAAAGCAGCAGGGGCTGGGCTCAGGCAACTGGGGTCAGGAAAGCAGCCAGGATGTGGCTGATAGTGCTGGGGAGTGGAGGTGGTTTTTCTGCTGGTTCTCTGAAGCTGCCAGCCTTGCAAGGCCAGGAGGAAAAAGGAGTCCCTGGTGTGTGTTCCCACCCTCCAGAGCTTTCCACGGGGGCTTGGCTGGAGGTGGGTGGGGCGGAGAGGGGACCCAGGGAAATTTGAGAACTCCGGCTGTACACGTGCCAGGAACTGAGGACTCCTGGCTTTCCGCAGCCCTTAAACTTGCTTAAATCAGCAGTTTCACACACCTCTCTGGCCCCGGCAGACCTCAAGAGATGTAGAGGAAGGATGGACCCCTTTGAAAATATCAGTGATCATCTGCAAACACCCTAGGCTGAAAACCTTATCTCACCCCCCCCCCCCCGGCACGTGTTACCAGCCTGGCCCCAAGAGTGGAAGCGGAGTGAGGAGTGGCTCCAGGTGGCTCCACTCTCCCTGCCTGACAGCCACAGACAACCCATAGAGCTGCCCTGCACCTGGGTCTGCTCCACCCAGAGCTGAGCTCCCTGGCAGCTTGGTGTGGTCCCCTGAAATTACATAAGACCATCAGGATTTTCACACACACTCGGCAAGTCCTGGGGTTCTTTGGGTTCCCTGACCCAACCTGCTGGCCATGGTGATTAAACCCCATCACTCCCCTACAAGATACAGAGACCTGCTCCACTATGGACCCCCCCCCACTGAGATCTGCCCCCACAGTCAGACCTTTGGCACCATTTGCTAACCCTCACCTGCACTGATCCTCTGCTGACCCTGCCCCAGGAGGAGCTGTGCCCTGTGCCAGGGTCCCTCAGAGCACTTGGACCAACCAGGCATGGCACGGGCACTTCCCTACCCCTGGGCCTAGCCTGGGTCTGTCTGTCTGGGTCAGGCAGAAGGTATTACAGAGACCCTGCTGGCTCCATGGGCCCTGGGTCACCCCCAGTTCAGCACAGAGCCAGGAGCGAGCTCCAGACACAGAGGTGCAGGGCAGGGCAGGAGCAGCCTAAAGTTGGGGGCTGGAGGGGCAGATTTGGTGGGTGGAGAAGGGGATGGAGGGAGCCAGAGGCTGTGGAGCACTGGGAGCAGCCAAGGAGCTGGAATGAGGGCTGGGAGCTGGGAAGGGGCACGAGCACCCAGTGCTTAGGGCTAACGCCAGGTTATTACTCTGGCACTGGCTCCACTGGGGTCAGACATGCCATGAAAGCCCCACACAGCCAGACTGGAGAGAGCAAGGCTTTGTCTGCATGGGATAGGGACAGCAGCTCTGTCCCATGGGTGGCATTTTTGTAGAATCATTGTGGGGAGGGGCCTACAAGCACCCTGCCTTAGTTTCCCCTCTTCAGAATTCCTGAAATTACTCAACACAGAGCAAAAGATCTGAAGCAAAAGTCCCTTTTGTGCCTGATCATTCTGACACCTGCCTCTCACCCCAATCAACCACTTGAACTCTTCCACCCTCATCCCATCACCCCTCACCCCACGATGTCCACCACTGTTCTTCCACCTCAGATTCCACCCCCCCCCCGCCCCCCCTATGTCCCACCTCTGATCCCCTCTTCTACACTGTGGTCCACCCCATCTCTCAACTCATTCCTGGCCCCTGCCTCTCGCTTCAGCCCTCTCTGCTCCAGGGTGCCCACCCCTTCCCTCTGCCCCCCGAGTGCCAGCCCTTGCCCCCCTTGTGTCTGACCCTCTGCTCAACCCCCTCAGTCCTCCAGGCATCTGCACTTTACTTTGCTGTCTACCATCCTGTAACACCTGTCCCTTCACACACTTTGCTTTTCCTCTGTCCCCATGGGGCCCATCCCTACCCACACCCCCATCAGCCCTCTGGTGCAGGCCTCTTCCTTTGTCACATTAGGGACCCCTGGCACCCAGTCCTCCCTTGATCTTTACCCTCTGGGTCTCACCTCTCCCCTTATCCTCCCTCTGTGCCCTGGTTCTCACACGTCTTTGCTCTCCAGTGCCCCTGTAGGGCCTGTCCTTCTCTGTACCCCTCTCTTCTGGTCCCTTGTGCCTACCTGCTTCCTCACCTCCCCCTCCATTCCTCCCCAGGCACCTGCCCTTCTCCTCTCTGCCCTCTTTGTACCCATCCCCCAAAGAGACCCCATCAACCGTCTTCTTGCCTGCCCTTCCTCTCACTCCCCTAAGCTCTGGCACCCACTCCTACCATCTTCCCCCTCTTGAAGTCTGCCCCATCTCTTGCCTTTCTGACCCTCTGGCGTCTGCTCCAGTCATCCTGTAACTGATCCAGAACCACAGCGATGGGAGGGGTGACAGCCCCTGGCACAGCCAAGTCTCAGCCATGTTGGTGCCCTGGTGCCAACATCAAGTGGAGCCGTGTGGGTGTGAGCAGGGACTGGCACCTAGTGCAACTAATCAGTGACAGAGGAGCAGTAAGTTGGAAAATGACCCGTTGTCTCCCTCCCTGCCCTGGCCTCATCAGCTATGGCCTTTGGTCCCCCCACCACTCTAACACGCTCCATTGCCCAGCCCCTGGCCAGGGAACCTGCTTTACAAACATAAACATCTAGAGCAGTGGTTCACAACCTTTTTAAGGCCGGGGACCCCCTTGTGTGTGGGGGTATGGAAAGAGTGAGGCGCGGCAGCACCTCCACGCTCCGAATCTGGCTTGCGGAGGGCAGAATGTGGCCCACACAGAGCCAGGGAGCTGCTGTGGCCATGGCCCCCTGCCCCTTCCCTGTGTTTCCTTCCCACCCCACGCCTGTTCTGTCCCTTCTCCCCACTAGCTCCCCATCCTCAACAACCCGCCCACAGTCCTTTCTCCTCCTTACCTAGCCATTGGAGCCAGGGGCACCTGGCTACCCCCCCCCACCTGGCTACTCTGAGCATGCTTTGCATGCTCAGGGCTGGAGTTGTTAAAACTCCCAGTCTGGGGGAAGCGTCCTGCTGGCTGGCCAGAAGTACTAGGTCTGCCTGACAACTGGAGACCCTGGTGGCATCTGGTCCCAGCTCCCAGACCGTCCGTGGACCCCTGGAGCCACTCTGCGGCCCCCCAGGGGTCCATGGCCCACAGGTTGGGAACCACTGATCTAGAGCACCTCGGAAGTCCAAAGGCAGCACAAAATAAATTAACTTGCTCATCCAATGATGGGGCAGATTCTGCCATCTTGCACAGTGGGACTTTGTACAGGGACTGCTCAGTTTCCATCAGCGCAACCATCACCCCAACCTCTGGCCTCTCCAACCTCATACACAGCTCAGAGCTGGGCTTCACACCACTCTCCATCTCGGGCTGGGTTTGAAACTTATCCAGGTCCTCCTGTGACAGCAAACCCTGCCGCTCCCCTGTTTCCTGCTCAGTGCTGAGGGGCAGCTCTACCCTCTCAGCTGAGATCCAGGCCCCTCCTGGCTCAGCTGCAGCTGTACCCTCAGTTTCGTGGTCTCCTGGTTACTCCCATCTACCCAATACAGCAGATGTTACGTCCTAGAAACACTGGTCTAGTTTTTCAGCCAAACACACACCATCTCCCTAGTGCTTTGCTCCTCTGTTTGCTGAACTGTTCGATTCTCCAGGGGTTGCTTCTCCAGGGCCAGGTCACCTTAAGTATGGGTCTAGGCACATCACGCAGCCACTTCACTGCTGTGGTTTTGTTCCTGGCCCCTCATTCATCCAGCAGCTGCCAGTTTCTGCTATGTTAGAAGAACCTCATCAGTCCTTGGCCCAGGTGGGTGCTGAAGTTTATCTTCAGCTGCTGGGCTGCTTGGAGCTAGAGGATAATTTCTTTTGCTGAACAGTGTGTTCCCCTCTCAAGAGCCTTGAACCATTTCCCCTCTGCAGTCACAACCTGGTGGCATCTCCCCTTCTCTGTGAGTAGCTACTGCTGCCTGCCTTCTAGTCACGGGGTTTGCACCCATCTGCGATTTCAGACAGAGCCTGCACCTAGGCCTGCCAATCACAGAACAGTTCAGTAACCCTGTCAGGGCTCTGGTCACACCTCTTCTGGGACCACCAGGATTTTGTAATCACATTGAGCTTTTCCCCTGGCTCCTGCGGCCCAAAGTGCCTACTGCCCATGATGTGGAGTTTTAAGGGGAATTATAATCCAATAAGGAGGACAACATATTCACAGCTGTATCAGAAGTCTTTATTGAAGAGAACTGAGAGAGAAAGAGAAGACAGACAGGTTTCCCTAGCACCTAAACGACTCTCCCATTTATCACTATGACAACCCCAATGAGCCTAGATAGTCCAAAACACCACATATTCCTCTCCCTCTAATGAACACCCCCCCACACCGAATAAAACCCTCCCCCCCCCGAAAGAATAAGAACTAAACTAGGAGATGAGGGTAGACTGCCCCACCTCCGGCGAACCCCCGGGGAGTTATTCTGCCCCATGACAAGGGGGTCACCACTAGCTAAAGATCCAGCCGATTAGGAGGCCTTCTGTCACGAGGTGGATTACAGCGAACTTCTGGTATGCCCACCCCACAAGGTGGTATTGGTGGTGGTGGGGTCACAGGTACTGGGGAAGTCGCCGGAACCGGAGAGGATGTTGTGTCCGGTAGGTTCAGGGAGGCTGAAGGCGTTGAAGGGGTGGCGGGAGCAGGAGAGACAGAAACAGTCGTTTCATGCTCTGAAGTTGTATCATCAGAAAGGGTGAAGTCAGATATGTCTGCTGGAGATGCATCTTCTGGGTGGATATGACGGAGAAGCAGCTGGTCTACATGCCGTCGCCAAACTAGGCCACTCGCTGTCTGGACAGAGTAGGAAACAGGTCCTGTCTGGGCAATGACTGTTGCTGGGACCCATTTAGCTCCTGAAGTGTAGTTTCGAGCAAGAACTGGCTGTCCAATACTGAAGGTCCGGCCCTTAGTTCTTGGTGAACGTCTGCTGACCTGGTCCTGCTGTTGGTGTTGAACCACTTGCCGTGTGTCTCGTGGTTTCAACAAATCAAAGCAAGAGCGCAACTGCCGTCCCATCATAAGAAAAGCTGGAGATGCCTTAGTTGTAGCCTGTGGAGTATTTCTGTAGGACAACAAGAAGTTGTCCAGACGCTTATGAAGGGGAGAACGTCCCTTTGCGGATTTTAGAGCTTGCTTCATAGTCTGTACAAACCTTTCAGCAAGTCCATTGGTGGAAGGATGATACGGTGCTGACCTGATGTGATGTATTCCATTGGCCTTCATAAAAGTTTCAAAATCCTGAGAAATGAATTGTGGTCCATTGTCGCTCACCAGCTGTTCTGGAAGACCGTAACGACTAAAAAAGCCACGCAGGGTCTGAATAGTGGCTTCTGTAGTAGTGGACCGCATTACAGAGACTTCTGGCCATTTGGAATGGGCATCCACAGCAATCAGAAACATACATCCTTCAAACGGGCCAGTAAAATCAACATGGATACGTTGCCATGGCCTTTCGGGCTAATCCCATGGGTGAAGAGGTGCCAACTGCGGTGTGTTCCGGACGCTCTGGCATGAGGTACAAGCTCTAGCCGTTTCTTCAATGGCCCTGTCTAAGCCCGGCCACCAGAAGTAGCTCCGTGCAATTTCTTTCATGCGCACTATGCCGCAGTGACTTGAATGGAGCTGTTCCAACAAACGTGGTCTTAATGAAGGTGGGATAATGACACGCATACCCCACAACAAACACCCAGATTGGGTCGATAACTCTGTCCTCCTAGACACATAGGGGCGGAGGTCAGGACAGACCTGAGAGTCAGGTAAGAATGTTCCATGCATCACGAAATCCATAACTCGTGAGAGTACTGGGTCAACCCGTGTTGCTTTCTTCACTTGAGTAGCTGTGACAGGTATGTTTTCCACCTGTTCAAAGTAAAAGATTCCTTCCTGGCCCTGATCCTGCAGGTGTGCCGGTAAGGGTAGCCTTGAAAGGCCATCAGCATTGCAATGCAAAGAGGATTGCCTGTACTTGATTTCATATGTGTATCCAGAAAGTATCAATGCCCATCGTTGCATCCGACTAGCAGCCAAATGTGGGATGCCTGTGTGTGGCCCCAAAATTGATGTCAGGGGTCGATGGTCAGTGAGAAGTGTGAACTTCTTTCCCTACAGGTACTGGTGAAATTTCCGAATGCCAAAAACAATGCCCAGTGCTTCGCGTTCGATTTGGGCATAGTTAGTTTCGGCCTTGGTCAAGGAGCGTGAAGCAAAAGCAATAGGCCTCTCTTCACCAGAAGGCATAATATGTGACAATACAGCCCCAACTCCATAAGGGGAGGCATCACAAGCCAACTGTAGGGGCAAGGATGGGTCAAAATGTGTCAGAACCTTAGAGTTTACCAGTGAGCGTTTAGCTTCATTAAATGCAACATCACAGGCTTCGGTCCAGTTCCAGGCCTTTTTCGGCCCCAGAAGCTCATGTAGGGGTTTCAGGAGTGTCGCTAGTTGTGGAATAAACTTGCCATAATAGTTTAATAAGCCTAAAAAAGAGCGAAGTTGGCTTACGTTCTGAGGTAGCGGAGCATCCACAATAGCCTTAACCTTGGCTGGAGACTTATGGAGACCATCAGCATCAATTATATGTCCTAAATATTCAACTGAGGGCTGGAAAAACTTACATTTGTCTCGGTGAACACGCAGACCATACTCTTCCAGTCTTTGCAGAGTAGCTTCCAAGTTCGTGAGGTGTTCCTCCTCATTTTTGTCCGTGACCAGGATGTCATCCAGATAGCACTGTACTCCGGATAAACCACTCAAAATCTGATCCATTGCCCTTTGGAACAAAGCTGGGGCTGAAGTAATGCCGAAAGGTAAATGACAGTATCTGTACAACCCCTTATGTGTTACAATTGTCAACAATTCTTGAGATTCTTCTTCAACATGCATCTGTAAGTACGCTTGACTCAAATCAATCTTGCTAAATTTTTGTCCTCCCGCCAGACCTGCAAAGATGTCCTCAATGCGGGGAAGAGGATATTGTTCTGCACACAACACTGGGTTGACAGTGACCTTGAAATCTCCACAAATCCGAATGGAGCCATCCTTCTTCACTATCGGGACAATGGGTGTCGCCCACTGGCTGTGAGTAACTGGCACCAAGACTCCCTCTTTGACTAACCGCTCCAAGTTTTCTTCCACCTTGGGTCTGATGGCAAATGGCACCATCCTGGCCTTCAAACATTTTGGTCGGCAATCAGGCTTTATATTTAAGTTCACAGTGATTCCCTTCATACTGCCTAAGTCTTCACCAAAAACAGCAGCATGTTTCGTTAGTATTGCTGCTAGATTCATTTCTTCTTTAGTCAGTTGATGCACTTGTGACCAATCGAGTTGGATTTTCCTGATCTTCCCATTAGGGCTGGGTAATTCCCCTTTACCACAAACATTGGTAGCTTTGTGGTCTGTCCATTGAGTTCTACTTTCACATCAATAGTACCCAACAGGGGAACAGTCTCTCCAGTATATGTGTTCAAAACGACCACTGTCGGCTTAAGTGGCAGATGTCTAAAGTCCTTCTCATACACAAGGCTAGAAACTAATGAAACTGCTGCGTCAGTGTCCAGTTCCATGCGTGTAGGTTTGCCTTCTAACACAGGTGTTACACAGAATTTACGTGGGCCAGCTGTTATAGACAAAACATGAATGGAATCTTCTCCTTCCAATTGGGTGTCACTATGATCACCAGTATTCTGCTCTACTGCATGCAGAATTTCCCTCTTAGTCTGCCAACCCAACGGCCCATTTTTGTCAGGTCTGCCACTTCTGTTTGGGTCACCCTTCCTTTGTTTGCAGGCATGTTCAATGTGCCCTCTCTTACCACATTGTTGACACAGTAGTTCTTTAAACCGGCACTCTGATGCAAGGTGGTCCTGCTTCCCACACCAGTAACATTCTTGTCTCCCCCGTGCCCTGGGAGCAGATTGTAGGGATACTTTATGGACACTGACCCCGATCTGTTGCATGTCTTGGGTGACGCGTTCCATGGAGACTGCAATTTCCACAGCCTTCTGCAAGGTGAGTTGACCTTCAGTCAATAGGCGTTTTCGTGTTGATTCACTGTGCAGGCCACACACCAGCCTGTCACGCAGCATTTCCTCTAACATGTTCTTGAAGTCACGGTGTGCTGCCAGCTTCCGCAGAGCTGCTACAAATTGTACAACTGATTCACCTTCCTCTTGGTTCCTTTGGTAGAACCTATACCTCTCTGCGATTACTAGTGGCTTTGGGGAAAAATGTGCTCCCAGAACTTCCACTAGGTCCCCGTAAGGTTTCTTCTCTGGCTTCTCCGGATAAAGCAAATCACATAGCAAATTATAAGTCTTAACTCCAATGACTGTTAGAAAAACTGGTACCTTCTTCTCATCAGTTATATCGTTTGCTATTACAAAATTTTGAAATCGGGCTGTATATGTCGGCCACGAATCTGCCGAACAATCATATGCTTCAAAGGGGGTAGTAAGTAAAGCCATGATGCCCTCTTGTGGTTATTGTTTGTCTCTTCACTTAACAGCAGGCAGATCAGCTTTCAGAATAGCTAGCCAGCCTTATCTCTTCCTTGTACTTAACAACAGGCAGATCAGCTTTCAGAATAGCCAGCTAGCCCTTAGGCAAACAAATCAGCTTTCACAGCTACCACCCAACCCCCATGCAAGCAGTAAAATAAAGTTTTGCTTCTTACATTGTATTCTGGTTTTCCAAAGTTGCCAGGATTGTTAAGGATAGCTACTCCATCACATATCCCATCCTCTGTCGCCAGATGTAGAGTTTTAAGGGGAATTATAATCCAATAAGGAGGACAACATATTCACAGCTGTATCAGAAGTCTTTATTGAAGAGAACTGAGAGAGAAAGAGAAGACAGACAGGTTTCCCTAGCACCTAAACGACTCTCCCATTTATCACTATGACAACCCCAATGAGCCTAGATAGTCCAAAACACCACAGGGAGCTGGCCCCAGCTGTGGTTGAGAGTTGGCTCCAGCCAAGGCCATCTCCCTGGCTGGGACCCCAGATTGCTCCCACCACTGCCCTAGCCAGTGACCTGAGGCCACCACTCAGAGCTGGCCCGAACCGAGAGACTGGAGACCTGACCACATGAGGCCATGTGTGGGGCAGGCTGCAGGGCCCCATGCACCTGCCCTGCTCCTGGGCCTGCCTGCTCTGCCCTGGGGTTGGGGAGGGACAGTGAAGCCCTCCTGCCCTGCCCCACCCTGCTGCCTTCAGCTCATTGCCAAAGGCAGTGGGGAGAAGGGCAAAGCGCAGCAGTGGGGGAGAGTCATGGCATGGAGACAGCGTGGGGCTCACTTAATTGTTGGATCTGGGGCAATCACCCTATTCACCCACCCACCCCCCGCCCAAGGATGGATCTGGGTAGAGTTCAGCATATCTCAGTTGCAGTGTTCCTTCTAATTTTTCACAGGCTGTGTGTGCAAAAACATTGCTTTGTGTGCACAAAAAATTGCTTTGTGCATGCTAATATCAGCACTGTTGAATTTTTATGAGCACACTTTATTTTGTTGTAAGCACAGGTTTCACAATCTAGAGGGTACAGTGGTCAGTTGCAATCTTTATTCAAGTCCAAAGGCTGCCGCTGCAAGAAGCAGCAATCCTCTTCTTTGGTTCCAGGGATCTAAGGTAGGAATGAGTCACATATGAGAAAATTCTGCTGCAAAATGCTCCACAGCATGGAGAAAACATCTTGCTGTCCACGCCTGGCTCAGCTTCTCCTACTCACACACAGCACATGGACTTGTCTCATTGCAGTCCTACGTGGCTGCTGCTCTCCTGGAGTCGGACCACAGCACAACAGAAAACTTAGTGGAGCATGCTCAGTGCAAGCACACACTTAATTTTTCAAAGCTTCTGGATCTGAGCAGCTAAATCTGTCCAAAAACATAACCTGGCCTCAAGAAATTCCTAAGAGAGCCCCTTTAGTTAGGCAGATGGGTTACACTTTTTGATGGAGTTGCTTTATTTTCTCAGATGAAAATAATTGTGGCTGATGCTGTAAGCAGGGGAATTATTGGTGACATCGTGGTACACAGAAAGCAGGAAAAGCAGATCGCAGGGTGGCGTTGACACCCCCTGCCTGGCACACCTCACACCATCCCTGCCAGAGTGCCAAACTGGGCCCTTACCCGCAGACCTGTGGTTTGGGGTGTTTCTCTGAGAGGAAGTTTCTCTCTTTGTGACAGTCATCCAGGGACTGATAAAACCCCTACTTTTAGTTTAGTTTTGTGCTTTTGATTTCATTTAGGAAGAGAGAGGAAGCAGTGGGCAGACGGGGTGTTGGCCCTACCAGACAACGGAGTTACCAATCCAGCAAATTGTCTCAGACACTGTGGCAAACTGTCTTAGACCTTCGTGACTCTCCTGGCCAGAGCGGGTGCAGCAGCTTCAGTAAGTGAAATGGGGATCTGGGGGCCCAGCTCTCCATGGCAAAAGAGAGATACTGAGGGCCCCTGCAAGAGACAGGATTCAAAGAAAGCCTCTTTCCAGGATTCAGCAGGTGGGGGTGTAGCGTACCATGGGTCTCTGGTGCCTAGGGGCACATTACTTATATTTGCAACCCCCACCCCCAACCCCACATTGTTAGAAGCACCCCATGGAGGGTGAGGGTCTATGTGCCATTTTGCACTCTCTCTGTGGGTCTGGGTTCTTGCTTCCATCCCTTTTGGGCAGCAGTAACCCATGGGGAAGGATGTCTGAGGGCCGTTTCCTGCTCTCCCCAACCCTGCCCTCACTGTGGGGCTCACAGGTATGGCTGATGGGGGAGTGATAGAGGCAGATGCCCCTGGGGCCACTGGGGGGGGGTCATGAGAGGCTCTGGTCCCCGAGGCTCCATCATTGCACCCAGTGTGGGTAGTGGAGGGGCCTGGAGGAAGTTTGCTTCCCCCCACAATTTCTCTGTGGGTCTCCGGCAGACCTTAGGTGGGGTCCACATGGGCTCAGGGCCCTGGCCACCTGCAACTGTGTTGGGGGGGCTCTGCAGAGGATGTTGAAACCACCTCCATCTGAGGCCGCAAACTGCAGACATGGCTTCCACTACACTCCTCCTTGGTACGCACTGGCAGAGGCGAGCTCTGGGCCCTGGCTCCCTGTCTCCCCAACTTGATCTGAGGTGTCCCTACACACAGCACTTGTCCTGTAGATGAGCTGTTGTTACCTATGGGGCTTGCTGAAGGGATTCTTAAGGAGAAACTGGCACCTCCAGACTGTGAATATAAACCTGGCTGGGGAGCATCCCTGCAATTCAGATTCCTCTCTTCATTTGAACACACAATCACCAGGGGGCTGGCACACTTCTGGTCTCCCTCCCTGCCATTTAGTGACGTTAGATAGTACTTGGCCACAGAGGGGTACCGAGGGGGCAGGTTGGGGGGTCATTCCGCAGGCGCCGGCCTGGCTTAGCTGCCAGCCTCATCTTCCTCTGAGGAGCCGCCCCACAGTTTTGCAGGTGACCAGGGCCATGCTGTGGTGATGAGTGTTGACTCCAGCTCAGTCCTGCTGGATGTCCGCTGGGGGGGGGGGAGTGATCACATTCAAACAGCCCCTGCACTTGAGTGCTGGGTACAATAAGGGAGCTTTGGGGACCAGAGAACAACAGGGGTCCCCAGCTGCCTGGTAGTCCATGGGCATCTGCCCCTCTCACTCCTGCTTCCGGCTGCCCCTGGTGTCCCCACAATGAGGGAAAGTGGAGGAGGGTGGGAAAAATGCCCACAGATCTCCTTCCTACCCTATGGCTATCCTCACAGATGGGTGGGGCACAGGGCAAATTGTCCTGTTTGGGCCCCTGCCCCTCAGCATGAGGGCAACGGGCTGAGTGGGGGTGGCAGCACAAGGTACCCCAAACTGCTCACCCCCTCCAATGGCAGCCCTGTTCTCTTCCATGGGACACTACTTCTACCACAGACAGGAGATAGTGGGGGAGAGCAGGAAATGGTCCCCTGAACCCCTTGCACCATAGGGGAAACCGGGTGTGCAGGGATCCCTTCCCTTTTTACCCGGCTAGTGCGGGGGAAGCTGAGCGCGTGGGATCCCATATCCCCCCATATCTGGCTGAGCCAAAAGGCTTCAGCCAGTCTGGGGAGATGTCTTTTCCCCCACTGGGCTCCAAGAGCCTGGAGCCAGGGGGGCTTTTTTTTTATGCTGCCACTGGCTGTCCTGGGGAAAGCCAGGCAGGGGATTGGGTGGCAACATGGCCCTGCCAGGGGGCCGTGTGGCCACATCTCCCAGGGTGCCCCTCTCCTAAATTGAAGTAGCAAGTCCTGTCCCTGGACATGCTAGTTCAATTTGTTTTTTGTTTTGATTTTTTTGTGTGGGGACTTGTTAAATTGATTTAAGTTAAATCAATATAATGATTGTTATATTGATTTAACATAAATTGGATCAAGCTAAATTTATTTAACTCCCTGTGTGTGGACATAGCCAAAGAGAATAATTTGGATGGCCCACTATAACAGCGGTGGCTGAATGTCATCATATCTTCTGTATTGTAGACAAGGTATCACAGAAGAAAAGCCAGTTTCTATCTGTTCTTTCATGTACCCACAGTTAGTTTCCAAGAAAATTATCTCAGTAATATGAGAAAATGGAAGGAAAAGATGTTATTATATAATCTTTAAGTGGAGATATGACAGAGAATTCCCTCATTTAGCTCCAGGTCAGTTGAGTGCTCTCTAATACTCTGTATTCCCTGTTGCCCTCTCCCTAAGGCTGGTGTCCCTTGGTCTCACTCAGAGACAATAGTGGAAGTGAACCAGTGGCCATGCTGGGGGAGCTGCACCAGGCCAGTGGGCATGGAAGGAGATATCTCCTCATTTACAAACGCAGCATCTGACCTGCTTTAGTATGTTTTTGCCTCATGGCCAGCTGGCTCTGCAGCCCCACAATTGCAAGGTCTATGATGTTCCCCTCCATCAATATGGTCTGGCGTCTGCTGTGCCTCCTTGAACACCCACTCCTGGCTCCCGGCTTGCTCTGCTTTGTTAGGTGGACCCCCACTTATGAGTTGGTCCCCTCCAGCCTCCTGCAAGTAATTGGTCCCAGGAGGTGGATTTGCACTCACTAGCCATGCAGGGGATGGTCTCCCAGTGAGCACCCCCAGACCCCAGATGCCACACTGTGAGCTTGCATCATACAGGGGTTAGGACCCTTTCCAGATCACTGCAGGTTCATTTCCTCTGGTCCGTCATTTTAACAATCAGGGGCATCAGTCATACCCTGCATCCCCCTGGGCTGGCCTTGCCCCTGCAGGTCAGCAGGGGTCGGGGTCAACATCTGACTTTAGCTGGAGGCAGCTCCTGCTTCAGCTCTGAGCCATGGGCTGCTGGCCAGCAGCGACTGGAGCTAGGTCAGGCCCCAGGAATGGATTGGGGCAGTAGGCGGGGCCTGGAGCTGGCCCTCAAAACTTTTTTATGGCAGCAACGCCCCTGTTAAGAATGAAACGGAAATGCAAACAACTTGTGCTCCTTCACACTCTCTAAAATCCACAGAGCTTTAGATAAAACAAACGCTAGTTTATTGATTCGGATATGATTTTAAGTGAGTATAGAGCAAATGAGGGCTCAATCAATTAACAACCAGTCAGGACTAAACCACCATTAAATTAAAGAGATGAAACATACTGAACTAAAGTTTACTGTAGTAGTCTACTTTCTATCTTGCCCATATGGCTGAATTCTAGTGGTCTTGCAGCTTGGCCTTCCTGGCTGTGTGGATAGGTTCAGCCCTTGCTTGTAGATGAAGCTGTTACAAGATGGAGATTCTCTGGTGAAAAGCCTGAAACAGTTCCAAGTCACTCCTCTTCAAACTCCCCATATCCCTCCCACCCACCTTTTCAGGGCTGAGGTCCCACCCTTTGTTGAGAAAGGCAAGAGATCTTTCTCTCTCCAGCCAAGGTGCTACAGCTATTTAGCTGGTGCATTGTCATCTGTTATTTCCTCTGGCGGTGTGTTTGTATCCCTGACTGTTTATGGGCTGGGAGACAGCTCTGCTTGTCTGCCTCCAGCTGAGCTGTGTGAAATACATGGAGACATGGTTCATAGAGATAGACGTATATGATGCTGCAGGAAACATGATCCGGTAACAGTAATGCGATGCATGTCTTGAGCGTTCAAACTAAAACTCCTTGCATGGCACATTTGGCATCAAATCACACAATTTCATTGGAAAGATGAAAAGAAAAGTTACACAGATTAGACCCTGGGAGGTGCATCATGAGAAACCTTCCCGCTGTGATGGGGTTACTAGAGTGTGTGCCCACCTGAGCACCAGGCATGGTCATGTGACTGACTGTGCAGGTGCTGGGAAAGGCTCTGCTGCCTTCCCTCCACCTTTCAACTCTCTGCTGGTTACATAGAGCACAACGGAGTCAAAGACTGAGCCAGTCTTGGATTCACTAAGGGGGAAATGCCATCTTTTGCAGTTTGAGGCTTCCTTCACTTGTAACACAAACAAGATGTCCTGTGGCACTTTTAAAGACTAACAAATTTATTTATCTCCTGAGCTTTTGTGGAAGAAAATCCCACTTTGTCAGATGCTTTGAAGATGGGGGAACTTACAGAATGGGAGGAAAATAAATGCAGGGAAATGTTAGTCATAGGACCAGGTCAGACTGTAGCAGCAAATCAAAACCCTGGTAGGCTAGAGTTACAAAAACGTGCCTGTGGAGCAAAGGATACACTGCCCACACATCCTCCCAGCTTCATCAATTCATGGTCTGTTCTCTCCCCCTTCATGCCTCCTCATCCTTTCTCATTCAATTCCACTTTCCTTTTTCTTCCCTCCCCTTCCTGGATCCTTCTCTTTCTTTTTTTCTCTCCTTTTTTGGCTGAGAATTGCTGCTACCTGCAGGTGGCCCCTTTGGGTCTACACACAACCCCACACCCTACAGATTGAGGGATAGAGAGAAGACCAGACATTCACCTGGCTGCCATGGCCTCCCCAGCTAACGCAGCAGAAATAAAAGATAATGCTATTTGCACGATCTGCCTGGAGTACCTCACAGAGCCTGTGACTCTCCCATGTGGGCACAACTTTTGCCGAGGCTGCATCACACGGCACTGTGAGGAGTGGGAAAAGGGGACAAGGCCAAAGCTGACCTGTCCCCAGTGCAGAGCACCCTTCCAGAAAGGGGAGTTCAGAGCCAACACGCAGCTGAACAACATAGTCCAGAAGATCAAACAACTGGGGATAAAACCAAAAGTGGATCTGTGTGAGAGACACGAGGAACACCTCAAACTCTTCTGTGAGGAAGACGGAGAAGCCATTTGCTTGGTGTGTGAGAAATCCCGGGATCACAAGTCGCACACTGTGGTTCCCATTGAGGAAGCTGTCCAGGATTACAAGGTAAGAAACTGATCTTCCTTAATTAAGCCCCTTAAGGAGCCCAGGTTCATCCTCCTGTTAATACAAGAGTAAAGTTTCAAATATTGCAACCTACATGAAAGGGAGGGTCTTTCAGAGAGGATGAGCCTTGGGGATTGTGCATAATGAAGAAAGAGAGAAGCTTTTTTGCCCCAACACTGCAAGTTCCAAGGCTCAATAGAGAGAGCAGGGCTGGCACTGACAGCTTCTTGTGTCCCCAAACAGTCTGAGTCCTGACCATCTTTGCAGGTCAGTTCACAGAGGCCCACAGCTGGTATCGTGTCTTGCTCTTTTTGTTTCACACCTTTGTATTGTAATCACTTGATAAATTTTGCTGTGCTATTATGCATGATGTGTACAATAGTACTCTAAGGCTATGTCTACACTTAGAAGGAGAGTTCGAACTAACTGTATCAGAACTAATTAATTCAAACTTATAATTATTAGTTCAAATTAAGTTCATTTGAAGTAACACAGCCACACTAGAAACCCAGGTTCAAACTAGCATGTCCATGCACAGGACTTGCGAGCTCAAATGAGGTAGGGGGCGCTATTGCATAGGGAAAAATCAAGCTCTGTGTGCACTGGAGAGCATGAGGATGCGGAGAAGGAGCTGCTGAGTTTCCCTGCCCTCATCCCAGGAGAGAGGGGAGGACATGGCCAAAATTATGGGCCATTCCCAGGGTTGAAGAAGGAACGGAGGAGAATTGTTGATTTCCCTTCCACAGGGACCAGACTCACTGACAATCCCAGTTTGTCCTGAATTCCCCCAAATTTTTCCTGCTCATTCCTTGTCCACTGAGCTACTTCTCTGCCCCAAGAATACCCAGGCTGTGTCTACACCAGTGGTTCTGAACCAGTGTGCCATGGGAACACCCAAAGTGAACTGTGAACATGCCCAAGAGCAGGAGTTAAACTGCCCTCTCTGCTCAGCCCAGCCACCTGGGCTGCGCAGGGCTGAGAAAAGGCAAGGATTAAAGTTAGGGGGAAGGCACCGGAACACAGTTCCAGGACCCCCTATTTTTAGGCAGGCAGCCTTCTGGCTCAATAGAAATAGAGGAAGGCACTGGAACGGGGAGTTCCAGGGGTCCCCTTAAAAATACCAGGAGCATCCCAAATGTACCGTTCAGGTGGCTCCACCTTAAACCTGGCTCCACCTTCAGCCCAGCCAACAGAGAGCTGGGGGAGGCTGGGAGTGTGTGAATCTCCCCCTGCAGGGTGGAGCAGCTTGTGTCAGCAGCCTGCAAATAGCCCAGGTGAGGGCTTTGGGTGGGGATGCTGCTGGGGATTGTGTGCGGCAAGTGTGTGTGTGTGTGTGTGTGTGTGTAGCAGAGATGGATGGGAATGGCTGTGTAGCAGAAGGTGTGTAGCTGGGGTTGTGGGGTAGCTGTTTGGTTGGGGGTGTAGCTGGGGGTGGGGTGGCTGTGTGTGGGGGTGTAGGGGCTGGAGGCCTAGTTCTGGCCCCTGCAGTGATGGGAGGGCCCATCACAGGCAGTAGGGGGAGACGAGGACAGGACCCACTGGGGTGGGAGGGAGCAGCAGTGGGGTGAGGATTTGCCCTGGGTGGGAGGGAGCCACTGTGGAGAAGGGGGAAGTGGGTGCTGCACTTTCCCTACCTTCCCACTCCCCAGGCTCCCCCTGGCCCCCCACAAAGCCACTCTTGTTCTCCCTTCCTCTTGCCTATCTTGCCACCCTTGTGCTGTTCCCCACATGGCTGCCCTTGTCCTCTTTTGCCAGCCCTGCCCTGCCCTGCTCCCCACACTCACTCCTGCCACTGCAGATGACTCCTGACCTCCCGTGTTTTGCCACCCCTGCTCTGCTACCCCTACTACTCCACACAGCAACATTTCTGAAACACTGTACTGTGGTTCATGAATATTCATAAGCAAATTAAGTTCATTTGAATATTCATGAGTTTTTTAAGGGTGGTGTACCTTGAAAAAGTTGAAGGTATCAAGGTGTGCCATGGCAGAGAAAAGGTTGGGAACCACTGGTCTACACGTCCAGAGGCGGACTTAGGGATTGCTGGGCCCTGGGCAAAAGGCAGCGATGAGTTCCTCTCCCCTCCCGCAGCATGGGGGCCCCATCATTTACTTTTGCCCTGCCTTGGCCTTGCAGCCACCCCAACCCCTGCCAGCCTCAGCACCCCTGCTTTGGGTTCCCTGCACAACCAGCCGTGGGCCTATCAGCCCCACTTCCAGCTCCCTTGCTGGCCCCACCATGAGGTCCCTTCACCACTTTCCTGCAGCGTCCTGGGCAATTGCCCTACCTGCCCACCTGCTAAGACCCCCTGTGTACATGACACAACAGCACTGCAGCGAAGTAGTGAGGTCAGCTGAAGTGTTAGGCTGAGAGCAGGCTCAAGTTAGTTTACAGGGCTCAGAACCAGCTAGGAAACACTGTGATGTCTCCAAAGTCTTGTTCTCCAAAATCTCAGCTTCTGTTAGTGTTAAACACAGTCTGCAGCTGCTCTGGATGTGAAGAAAACCTCAATGTTTGCCCCCCATGTGTAGGGGATGCAGAAACTTGGGTCCAGCAGGTCTGAGAAGGGTGAGGTGCCCCAGTTCTTCATGGGGCTGTGAGCTCAGGTGCCCAGGGACAGTAACATGTTGGTATTTAAATTAATGAGTTTATTCCCCACATGGGAACAGAGAGAGAGAGGGTTACAGCTCGCCACTGTTTACAGCAAGTGATGCCCCCTGCTGGTGCCAGTGATGGGTGATGTTTGGAAGACGCCACCCCTTATCTTTTCCTGAGGAATAAAGGGCCAGGCCCAGAGAGCCCAGTGGCATATTCTAGCCTCATGGGGGGAGCCAGGCCCAAGGACCCCTTGGAGCCAATCAGCAACCCCATCCTCTTCTGACCATTGAACCGTTTACTGTGAACAGGCCATGGAGTCTCCTTTTCACGAGTCACATGGGTGGAGCTTATTGAGTGGGCAGAGTTTCAAAGAGCCCAGCTGCATTTGTCTCTCCAGCAGCCTCTCCCCCAGATGTTCCCAGGTCTCCTGCATGAAGCTATTTTGCTGGATGTAAAGGTTCCTTCTCCTCCCGTTTCTCACAGGGTCAGGAACCCACCAGGGTATAAGAGCCATTTCTCTCTCACTCTCCCACCACAACTGCATGAGCCTGGGCTGACCCAGCAGCTGTGCCACAGCCCCCTAGCGCTAGCGGGGGGTGTGCAGGCAGTGCACGCTCCCTCCATCCCTCCCTCTGCTGGCGGAGCGGAGCAGCACTGCCCCGCACAACCCCAGCTGGCTGTGCTTCCTAAGAGTGGCAAGTGGAGAGCTGCAGCATGGGCTGGGGTGGCCCTGGTATGACTCCTCAGTGGAGTTCAGGCACTTCGACCCGGCCATCCTAAGGCTGAATGGGTCCAATCCAGGGCCTTGGGGTGAGACGGCCTCTGTTCAGGCCTGGGGTGGAGAGGTTGAAGCAGCCCGAATTCCACGGAGGCAGGACTCCCGGGAGCACACCTGGCTCCCTGGAAGAGATTTCCAGGGAGCCAGAAGGGGACATTCAGAGAGACACAGGTAGGTGGCTGACCCTGTGTTGCTGATCCCTGCACTAGCCCCTGCTGGCCCCTTTCTCAGAGCTTCCCTGAGGCAGGAGGGCAGGGGTGGGAGGCCACCAGCCCAGGATGTCTGAGCAGCAGCCCTAGCCTGTGGGCAGAGATGAGGGGAGAACTTGAGGGCTCAGAAAAAAGAAAAAGCGTGAAATGGATGGAGCTCTGGAGGGACTCAGGAGGGGTGTCTGGGAGTGGCCATGGGTCTTACCTGGATCAGGGCTGGATGTTGCTGTACCAGGTGAAGGACTCACAGGCCATCAAAGGGAAAGATCTTGTTCCTTGCCTGGCGTGGCCTGACCTGGGGTATGTTGAAGCCCGGGTTTGCAATGTAACTGCGATGGACCAGCAACACCCACCAAGGAGATAGACACCAATTTCCAGCAGAAAAATTTTACAGTGGTCTCATAAAGGCATACAACGAAATAGCAACAAAAATGCCTATGGGGGGGGGGGTAAACAGCTACACAGTGAAAAGGACTATACAAGATACAAGTGGGACAATAACAGCTATGTAGTAAAGGGACTATACAGGGTACAAACGAAAATCCACACTTATAAACAACACAAAAAATGGAAAAAGACTACACTTATAAACAATGCAGAAATGGAAAAAGCTATACTTATAAACAATGCCTAAAGGAAAAAAAAGACTACACTTATAAACAATGCATAAATGGTATTATAGAGAAAAGGGGAAAGAAACAAATCGAGAGAGGTAGAATAACTGTATCAGTTTATAATACCTGTCCTAGCACCGTAGTGGAACCCAAAGCGAGGAGGCAGAGCAGCTGCAGCATCCCAGTACGTAATCGTTCGGCCGGCAATTCGAGTACACCCAAAAGTCTTGCGGGCGGGAGCTCCCTGTTTCAGTCAGGGGATCAGTCCAACCGGTTCGTGACGTGCCCTTTAGCGTTCGAGGGTAGGAGAACACTCGAGCCAACCGAGGCAGGGGCTTAAATAGTGTATTGCATGGCCAGAGTATAAAATAGCCAATTGGAAGTGAGGTGCAGGTCAGGACCAGTGATGTAACTGGGACCCCGGACAATGATCCCTCCTTCGTGGTGACGGGGGTGCTGAGAAACTCATCAGGGGGATAGAAACTCACCCCCTCCCCCCCGATGACACAGGGCTTGGGGGGTAGAAACTCACACAGGAAATTAAGGCCATCAGGGGAGATTGATCCTTAACACTCTTCCCCTTGAGCTGGATAGCTCGGAGATGAGACCTATCAGGGGAGATCCATACGTAACACTCCTCCCTGTGAGCTCCACAGTCAAGAGGGCTACGTTGCAGGGGTGGGGGGGCCATTATGTCTGCCACCTCCGTTGACAGGGTACAGCAGAGTGATGAACTTTCCCCAGAGAAAGACTCGGAACCCCAGAGGGGACAGGGCCGAGAGTGACCGCCACAGCCTGGCCGGGACCTGGGGCACTGGTGCCAACATTTGGGGCATGGGTCCTGTGTGCCAGGTGCCAGTGATGCCCCTGGAACTTTCCAAGCTCCTCACTCTCTCCAGAGTTAAGGGACCATTCAGAGCCTTTCCAGCTATCTCACCTGAGCTCAGTGACGGGAGACATCAGGTAAAACACAGGTTTGAAAAAGTCCTGAGTGTCCACACAAAGCAGAGGATCCTGCTCTAGTCCTGGCGTCTCTGTCATGCCCCCAGCACTGGCATGGCCATGTCTGCTGGCTGCTTCCAGAGAAGTTCATTGCTAGTGTACGAAATGGCAGCATGTACAGTCCTCTCCACTCATGCAACCGGTAGATTAATGTATGCTTATCACATATGATTCCCCCGCAGGGGAAACTCCAGGGAGCCCTGGACTCTCTGAAGAAGGAGCTGGAACAGGCCCTGGCTCAGACATCAGAAGAGGAGAAGAAAACCACACGGTGGCAGGTGGGTGTCAGGATTGATCCTCCTCCCAGGGATAAGGCACTGTAAAACTGCAGGTCAGGGCTCTGAACCTGCTCTGATTGTTTGCTTTGTGACACAAGTGAAGTGCTGGCAGGATCAGGCCATGTCTGTGGGGATCTCAGCACAGCACCTCCTGTAGGCAGTGGAGGAAGGGACAATTCACAAAGCCTTAGGTAGGTGCCAGTAGCGCTGTGGGCGCCATCTGGGGGCTCCTGAGGTAGCTGGTGCCAGGGACTGTCAAAGCTGAGCCCGAGCTGTGTGAGAGACCCAAGGCAGGGGTGGGGATGGGGTGGTCTGGGGGTTGACAGTGCCCAAAGCCCATTGGCAGGGGGTTGGAGAGTGGCTCAATGGCTCAGGTTAGCCAGGACAGAGGCAGGAGGCAGAAGTTAAAGCCCAGAAACAGCTGCCTCTCGCTGGCTGCTCTGCAGCCCTTGAACCTTCAGGCACCGAGCTGGGACCCTCCTGCCACTGGGGTGCTGGTGCTAGGGAGGAGCTAGAGCCCTGGCCAGGGAAAGGAGGGTCAGTGCAGGGCAGGGCTGGGGGGAAGGACTAGGGGTCACGTTCTAGGGTCTCAAGGACGAGGGCTCTGGGGGCAAGGGACAGGACAGGTCACCTCAGGGCCTCCCAGCATCTCTGTGCTGAGTTGCTGGGACGTAGAGAGGCCAGTGCAGGGCAGCCAGCCCCTGCCCCAGCCACGACCAGCCCCGGCTCCTCATCATTATGCCTGGTCCTGTCAGAGGGCAGGTGGGGACACAGCTGGCATCAGCCAACCCATGGCTCTGAGAGCTGAGGTGGGTACCTAACGCAGAGATCCCAGCTCACCCCAAACTGCGTTCAAATGGCCAGGTATTGGTCATATTAACTGTGAACTCAAACAAAACTTTATGATACTTTCCCCAAAGAAGTAAAGATCCTTACAAACCTGATGCTGATTTTGTATGCCTTGCTTCATGAACAGAGGACCAGGCTGTGACTTAACATCTGGCTCCCACCTTCTCTTCCTTCTCTTTGTGTCCCTAGAGGAAGGTAAAGGAGAAGAGGGAGATGATCACAGGTGAATTTAACAGACTGCACACGTTGCTGAGAGAGGAAGAGCAGCTCCTTCTGCAGAGACTGGTGGAGGAGGAAACAGAGGTGCTGCAGAGACTCCAGGAAAATGTGACCAAACTCTCCCAGCAAAGCTCCTCTCTGCAGCAACTGATTGCAGAGATAGAGAAGAAGTGTCAGCAAAGGGCTGCTGATCTGTTGAAGGTGAGCCACAGGCAATATCAAAATTCTTCATCTGTCCGGAGTAAAAGGTCAGAGCCAGGGGCCTTGTTTCCAAAAATTACAGTAAATGTGTTCTGTGGTTTTTATGAACAAACAGAACATATGGGTAAAAAGTTTGTCAGTTCAAAACCATTGTGGTGCCCATGAGGGGAGAATTCTGTTCATGGAGACCCACTGGGGCCAGGGGCGATGAAGTGGCTGCTACAAAAATGTTAACAAGCTAAACCAGTGGTTTTCAAACTTGAAAAATAGATTAATTATTATTAATAATAAAAATACTAAATAATAATATGCTTTATGCCTGTGACCTAAGAATTACACCTTTGAATGGGACCAGCAGGGGTCACCATGACCCAGTACCAGAGTCTGCTACGCAGTACTGGGTCCCCAGCGTAAGTCTGAAAACCACTGAGCTAAACCCACCTTGCTGTGAGTGCACAGCACTGGGCCCAGCAAAGTTTATAGATACAGATCCCGAGACATGCAATGACAGGTCAGGGCCCCACTGGGGATGATGTTTAGGGCTAAATTACTGTCTCACCTACATCAAAATGACCTGTGAGCTTTTCCCATAAAACAGTGAAGCCCAGAAGGGTGGATCTCCTCCCTAGCTGTAAGGTGGAGACTCAGACTGAAAATTCCCTGTTTTCTGCACATGATTCAATTCAGACATTGATTCTCTTTTCCCTTCCAGGATGTGAAAAGCACATTGTCCAGGTATGTTGCTGATGTTCATGGCTTTTACCTTATTGGTGGTAGCTCTGCAATGATGTTTACAGAACCGCTTGGTGATGATGGGACATTTGCTTTATAGGAGTCAGAGTGTGAAACTCCATGAACCAGATGCCATTTCTACCGAGCTGAAGAATGAGTATAAAATTTGTCTTGACATGAAGGAAATGCTGAAGAGATTCTGGGGTGAGTGGAAGCTACTGAGCCATTCAGCTGTCTCCTGCTTGGGCAGGCAAGGGCAAACTGTGGCTCGGGAGCCACATGTGGCTTTTGAATTAAAAATTGTGGCTCCTGGAAGAATGTCAGCAAATCAGTTTGGGAAATAAACCCCAGCCTAGGAGTTCAGGGGGGGATTGGGACAGTGGGGAGAAGTGTGGCACGGTCAGGATTTTAAAAAACTTACCAGTAGCCTGCAGTCTTCTACACTGAGCAGTAGCTTAGCTCTTACTGTATAGGCTTAATTTTCATGGTAACCTTAAGTAATTATTAGAATCTGACATTAGTAGGATTGATATTCGTCCTCTTTTTACAATAAAATTAAAGTGTGCAATGAATTTTAAACTTAGTAATTTTGGAGTAGGTAAAAGTATATGGCTATAGGCCTCAGCATGGCTCTTGAAGTTTTAATAATCAAGTTTTGTGGCTCTTGAGTTCTATAAGTTTGGCCACTCCTGTGCTTGGGGCTGTGGACACAGCCTGGGACCCAGGGGCCAATGTTGCCCCTAAGCTGTGTGGCTGCGCAGCTCCCCCCCACCGCCCCATGCAGGGAATGCACGCCAGGCAGCCAGAGCCCCTGGCCGGCTGGAAGACACTGTCTTCCAGCCAGCGGAGAGCTACTGTGGAGCAAGGAGTTATTCAAACTCCTGCTGAGAAGCTGTCACAAAGCATGCCCTGTCACTGCTTCTCTGGCTGTAGGAGCCATGCCTGGGACCGCGCCAGCTGGGTCAGAGTGTGTGTGTGGGGGGAGTCGAGCTGGCTTGGGGGTTACTGGGGGGAGCGGGCTAGGGTAGGAGAACGGGATCTGGCTGGCTCTGGGGAGGGGGTCCACTTTCCAGAAGAGCTCTGGGGAGGAGCATAGGGCCCGTGGGGGGTGTGCAGGATTGGGCGTGCATGCCTATACAGGATTGGGCCTGCTGGGGTTGGGGGGCTGGCACAGGGAGCCACTTGCATTGCTTAGCTGCCTCAGGGCCTTAGAGGGAACATTGCCAGGGGCCCCTGGAGCCAGATTGGGGCCCTAGAGGTGGATTGGGCCCTAGGGCGGGGCTGGGGGCAGGGCCTGGGCTCCGATCCTTTCTTGGAGTCAGCAACTCTCCTGGCCACAGCCCCCTTAGCCAAGGCTGGCCGAGCTGCCTAGTGAGGGGAGAGGACAGCCTGGCTCCTGTCATCTGAGCTGGGCTGTGCTTTACCGTACAACAAACTGACTCACACGGACCCTTCACCTCCTCTGAGTGAAGCACGGGGTGATGGCGGGGGGCATGGATGGCACGTGACTCCTGCCTGGCACCTGCCCCTTCTCCCAACCAGCCATTGAACCCTTGTGCCCCATCACTTCACCCCCTCACCCTCTGACACCCACCTCTGTCCTTCTACCTCTGATCCCATTTCTTCCCGCACCCTCTATGTCCCACCTCTGATCCCCTCTTCTACACTGGGGTCCACCCCGTCTTTCAACCCACTCCTGGCCCTTGCGTCTCTCGTCAGCTCTCTCTGTTCCCTGGTGTCCCCCCCGGCTTCTCTCATGCCAGCCCTTGCTCCCCTTGTGTCTGCCCCTCTGCTCAACCACCCTCAGTCCTCCACACACCTGCCTTTTACTTTCCTCTTTGTCTACCATCCTCTAACACCTGCCCCTTCCCCCTCTTTGCTCCTCCTCTGCCCCTGCGGACCATCCCTACCTGCACCCCCATCAACCCTCTGGTGCAGGCCTCTTCCTCTGTCACATTAGGGACCCCTGGCATCCAGCCCTCCCCCATCTTTATGCTCTCAGTCTAACCTTTCCCCTTATCCTCCCTCTGCACCCTGGTTCCCACACCTCTGTTTGCTCCCCAGTGCCCCTGTAAGGCCTGTCCTTCTCTACACCCCTCTCTTCTGGTCCCTTCTGCTTACCTGCTTCCTCA
>ML682103.1:229945-247595 GCA_007922195.1 Podocnemis expansa
CCCTCACCCCTCTGTGCCCCACTGGTGCCTGCTCCAGTCACCCTGGAATTGATCCAGGACCATAGTGACGGGAGGGGTGACAGCCCCTGGCACAGCCGTGTCTCAGCCATGGTGGTGCCCTGGTGTAAACGTCAAGTGCAGCCGCATAGGTGTGAGCTGGGACTGGGACATGGGGCAGCTAATCTGTGATGGACCAACACCAAACCTTGTCTCCTCCCTGTCCTGGCTTCATCAGCTATTGCCTTTGGTCCCCCCCCCCCCCCAACATACTCCACCACCCAGCCTCTGCCTAGGGAACCCACCTTATGAACATAAACTTCTAGAGCACCTTGGAAATCCAAGGGCAGCAAAAAATAAATTAACTTGTTTATCTCACAACAGGGCAGATTCTGCCTCTAGTGCACAGTGGGACCTGAGGGGCTGCTCAGTTTCTATCAGTGTGACCATCACCCCAGCCTATGGTCTCTCCCGCCTCGTACACAGCTCAGAGCTCTGCTTCAGGCCACTCTCCATCTTGGGCTGGGTCTGGAGCTTAGCCAGCTCCTCATGTGACAGCGAACCCTGCTGCTCCCCCATCGCCTGCTCAGTGCTGAGGGGCAAATCTCCCCTCTCAGCGAAGATCCAGGCCGTAGAACCGTATGTCTCCTTCACTCTAATGGGGGTCTGAAGTTTTAGATAGGCAAAGCTGGCCATGGTCCCTCAGCTGCGGCCTATTTCTCTAGCTCTTCCCAGTCCATCTGTGGACACTTTGCTGTGGCAGAGCACAGGACCACTAAGGCAGCTTCCCTTGTAGCCATGACTGTTTCTGCAACTCGGCATCCAGCACCTCACTGGCTGACCATCTTTTCCCCCTAAAACGCCTTTCAGGGGATGTGAGGCCTCACTTCATTTGCCTACATAAATGTAGCCTCCTGGTAACTCAATTCTGGGCTCTCTCTTACTGCACACACCAAAGCCTGCACCTCTGCCCTCCCCTTTAATCTTCAGAGTCCCCAAACTAGTTCCAGAAGCTGTGACTTCACTTGTCTTAGGTTACCACTAAATTGAGCTTCGGAGGGAATTAGATGGACGTGAGGTAGCAATGGTAGCCCAGATGGCAGCTTCAGCATCTACAGGACCTGGGACTGGCCCTTCCCAGCTCAGCTGCAGCTATACCCTCGTGTACCCAATACAGCAGCTCCTATATTCTAGAAACACTCATCTAGCTTTTCAGCCACATTGCTTACATCCTATGGCCCTTTTGGAAGTGTCATTTGAAAGGTGCAAGCTTTGTTTAAACCCTGCCAATTTTGGCTCCTGGGTAGCTTTCCCCTCACATTTTATACACGGGTGGCTGCGGCTTGGCTGTCTTGAGACTGTTGTCCATCATCTCCTTTGCTCCTCCTTTGGCTGAATTGTTCCCTTCTCCAGGGGTTGCTTAATCTCTAGGGCCAGGTCTCCTTAAGTATGGGTCTGGAGGCACTTCAAATGGCCACTTCACCCCTGTGGTGTTGTTCCCAGCCCTTGGTTCATCCAGGAGCTGCAAGTTTCTGCTGTGTTAGAATAACCTCATCAGTCCTTGGCTCAGGCGGGTGCTGAAGTTTATCTTCAGCTGCTGGGCTGCTTGGAGCTACAGCAGAATTTCTTTTACTGAACAGTGTGTTCCCCTCTCAGAGCTTTGGCCCGTTTCCTCTCTGCAGTCACAATGTGGTGGCTTCTCCCATGCTCTGTGAGTAGCTACTGCTGCTTGCCTTCTAGACACGGGGTTTGCTCCCGTCTTGCCATTTCAGACACAGCCTGCGTCTGGGCCTCCAATCACAGAACTGTTCAGTAACCCTATCAGGGCTCTTGTCACACGTCTTCTTGGACCACCAGGATTTTGTAATCTTATTGAGCTTTTCCCCTGGCTCCTGTGCCCCAAAGTACTTAACGCTCATGAGTGCTGTGGAGCTTTTCCCCTGGCTCGTGTGCCCCAAAGCACTTAACGCTCATGAGTGCTGTGGGTTCGACCTTTGTCTACTGGAGTCCATTCAGGGTCTAGGGGGAACCTACTCGAACTCCAATACTTGGACTGTGGGAGCAGGTTCAGGAGTCCTTGGCAAGTGACAGGACGTGTGAGTCCCATGGCTGGTCTCTGCTCCTGAAGCTTATGCCTTAGGGCTGCTGTCTTGTCCACCCATTTTAAATGGTGTTAGAAAAACAGACTGCCCCAAAGCTCCACCCGCTCTGTCCAAAACCCAAAGTCCTTGTAGGGCAGCCCCTTTGTACATGCCCCTTTCCTCCAACATTTGAAGACAACTATCCCTGAGCCATCACTATTCTCAGCCCAAAATGGGCCACCGCAGGCCTGTGCCTCTACTTGACAGCAGCCTGGGCCGCACCTCCTTATGGTGGGAACCTGGAGCTCTCCTGGTCTGTGGGTGCCCTGGGACAGCAGGTCTGTCTCTCCATCCTTTGTCCTGGGGGCAGCCACAACTTGGGCGCCTGTCCTGGCCATGGTCATGTGTAACTTTCAGCCATCTCTGTTCTGCCTTGTCTGTGGTCTGCAAATGGCTGACTCTGTGAAGTCATTGGAACTCCTCAGTGGTCTCTGTATTGCTATGTCCTAGTCCTTTCTGTGACCCAGGACCCCTGGGTTAACCTTCTCAATGTGCCAAAATCAGGGCAAGCTGCAGAACCAGAAGCTAAACCTGCAAACCACTGATGGGTGGTACTCAAACCAGTCTCCCAGTCAGTCACAAAACATGCTTCTGATTCTCCACTCTGGGCATCACCAAGCATAAGAAAACAGAAACAACCTCTTTTATTGTACGTCAGTTCCGATGGTCCCCGCTAGCGACTGCGTCTCTTAAAGAAATAGGTTTTCCTGCCCGCAACGTGCCAGCCACATCACTCAGAACTATATAGGCTTGGATCTTACCCAAAATACCATGCTGCCAGCTAATTCTTTAGTAACAACAACTCAAGGTTTAATGTAAAAGGAAAACAAACAAAATATGAGAGATGTTAAAGGGTCAAAGTGAATCACATACATACAAATGATTCCTTGAAGATCCTGTAGTTTGCAGGTTAGTCTCACTCCTCTGGTGTGCACCCAGCAGCAGCAGCAGCAGCTGGGTGGGTCTCAGTCCTTTTTTCCGTTGCAAAAGGATAGTTCCAGAGGAGAGTGTTGTTTGCAGGTTGCAGACTGATGACTAAAGACAAAATAGAGATGGGCCCCTGCCTTTTATCCCAGAGTCCTTGCCAGATCAAAATGGGCCACATGGTCAGTTTGGGTAACTGGTCAAACAAGTTTCTTCTTGAGCCCAGTGCAGATGGAAGCCCCCCTGATGGGGGCCATCAAGAGAAACAATAGTTTTACAGACACCCAGTCTGGGATTGCCTTAAGAGCAAATCACTTGGAACACACAGAAGAACAAATATATTTCTAATTTCTAATATAGGCATGATACCTACATATAAACCATATACTCATTCTTAACAGATTATAGCTTTTCTATTGATGCCAAACATGGTATATCACATATGGATTATTGAAAATATGAAATATTAATATGGGAGATAACCATAAACAGTCCCCTAGACCCAGACATCGTCACATCTTCCAAAAATGGGACCTAGGACCTCACAGTTGTTGCTGGCCTGGAAGCAAGCAGTGTGGGAGAGGGACTGTCCCACAGATCTGTTGTCTGTCTTGTGCTGCTCAGTCATCCCCCTTGGTGGGATGGAGCCTCAAATGACATGTCTGACACAAGCAGTCCTAGGGTAGGGCATTTGACCAGCTCCCTGGTAGCCTCGGAGCCTCTGCAGGCCTTCTGCCTCAGTTTACCCTCTTCAACTCCAGACAGTCTGAAAGCTCTGAGACAAAAAACACTGCTGGGGTCTCTGAGTGCAACCCCAACATAAAATCTTCTCCTTTGATCTGCTCCAGCCGGTGGCTTTCATCATCCACGACTCCCTTCACCCCCTCCCTTTCTGATGCCCAACCATCCTGTCACCTCTATCTCGGTGCAGGGCACCCACTCCTTGCCTACCCTTTCCTCCTTTCACCTGTCCCTTCCTTTCCCCTCTTCTGCCCACAGCACATGCAGCTCTCCCTCTGCTGGCAACTGCTTGTCGAGTTTCCTTCTTCCCCTTAGTACCTGCCCCTTTCCTCACTTCCCTCCAGCTCCTCCTTTCAGTGTCCTCGAGGGCTGCCTCTGCCAGTGGCGGCTTTATGGGTAGGCAAAGCATGCAGCTGCCTAAGGCCCCAAGCAATAAGGGGCCCCATCCTCAATTTGGTGGACAGAAATTAAAATATACAAAAATATAGAATTGTTTCCATATAGTCAGAGGTGGCCGTAGGCAATTGGGGACCCTAGGCAAAGACCTATTGTGGGGCCCCCTAAAGGGCCCATGATTGGCCCCCACTGCTACCTTCTCTGTGACCCCAGTCCCCTCCTGCACCCTTAACTGCCCCCTATCATTCCCCAGGACTCGTTGTTTGTTTTGCTGAACCAAACTAATATGATTATCCCTCTGGATCTTGTAAATTATTCTTGGGTATGGTATTTTTAAAGATCTTCCCATCATGAAGCTTGTAAGTTGATCATCTTTCACTCAACATAAATCAGCTGATGCTGAACTACAAAGTTGAAGTGAACATTTTTATTGTTTTAAAAAAGTGTGAGCATTAATTAATTAATAAGAAGTGGTAACATTAATGATGGCTCAAAAATAACTAAAATACCACATTTAAAATTTTGGCAGTCAAATCTTACAAATTTTTCATATAGGCTTGGGTTTATGTGCACTAGAGTTATTTAATACAAACAATTATAATAAATAAAAATAAGTGAAAAGGAGGTTTCTAGTGTGTAGCTATAAATGAAAAACACCAAATTTCAATTAAATTCTCTTAAGTACTCAAGTTTATAAGACTTTGGTTCCCTCAAAAATATTGAATAGTTAAGTAGAAAAGAAGCTAAAAAATTACTTATCAAAAGAAAGACATACAGCACAGACATCACACATGGGTGTAATGATTGCCTAAGGGAAGCACTGTATTTAGATGTAGCAGCCTATATGGACCTACCTGGTAACCTGAGCTAAAAAAGCCAAAGTAAAAATTGTCACAAAGTCAAAGGAAAAGGCAAAAGAACAGGTAAAAAAGAAAAGAAAAAGGCAGTATTTCACAAAATTAAAAAATGTCAAAATAGATGGCCATACTGAGGAATTAAAAGCTGAGGCCACTGGAAAAGTTCCTGCTGTTGTGTTGTCTGTTGCTTGTTCCTGCTTTTTTAGCATGTCAGTGTGAAGGTGATGGGCAGAGAATGGTGAAATCTGCATTTCAGATGAAGCACAGATCCTAGTGATGGCTTGCCTTGATGAGGCAAGAGTGAAAAGTGCTTAGGCTTCCAGCCCTACTAGCTCTCCTAGATGGGAAAAATTTCTGTATTTTTCTGTTTTCATTTCTGTCTACCAGATTGCAGACGGGGCCCCTTATTGCTTGGGGCCTTAGGCAGCCGCCTGCTTCGCCTACCCCAAAAGCCGCCACTGCATATGGCATAGGATTGGAAGCCTAAGTACTTTCAGTCTTGGCTCTTCATGGCAAACTATCATTAGGATCTGTGCTTCATTAGAATTGCAGATGTCACCATTATCTGCCCATCACCTACACAATGACATGTTAGAAAAGCAGGAGCAAGCAATAGACAGCACAATAGCCAGAGTTTTTCCAGTGATCAAATCTTTCAGTTCCTCACTGTAGACGTTTATTCCACATTTTTTTAATTTTGTCATATATTGGCTTTTCCTTTTCTTTTTTACCTGTTCTTCTTTTGCCTTTTCCTTTGCCTTTGTGACTATTTTTCCGTTAGCTGAGGTTACTAAGTAGGTCAATATAGGCTTCTACATATAAATACAGTGCTGACCTCAAGCAGTTTTTCAGCTGCGTGTGATGTCTGTGCTGTATGTCTTTCTTTTGGTAAAACAAACAAACAAGGAGTCCTGTGGCACTGAAAGACTAACAAATCTTCTACCTCTCTGTTTATAAGTTAGTCTTTCAGTGCTACAGGACTCCTTGTTTGTTTGTTTTACTGAACTAGACTAACACAGCTACCCCATTGTTTCTTTTGGTAAGTAATTTTTAGCTTCTTTTATACTTACTATTTAATATTTCTGAGGAGGTCTTAGAAACTTGAGTACTTCAGAGAATTTCATTGAAATTTGGTGTTTTTTATGTATAGCTACAAACTAGAAACCTTTTAAACTTATTTTTATTTAATATAATTATTGGTATTAAACTTCTAGTGCACATAAACCCAAGTCTATATGAAAAAGTTGTAAGATTTGACTGCCAAATTTTTAAATGTGGTAACTTAGGTATTTTTGAACCATCCTTAATGTTACCACTTTTATTTGTTAATTAATGTGCATACTTCTAGTTTTTGTGAAAATTTCATTTTAACTTTGATGTTCAGCATTAGCTCATTTATGTTAAGTGAAAGATGATCAACTTACAAGCTTCATGATGGCAATATCTTTAAATCACCTCCAAGAAAAATATACGAATTTCAGAGGGATAGTCATGTTAGTCTGGTGCAGCAAAACAAACAAGGAGTCAGGAGCTGGGAGGCAGTTAGGGCTGCAGGGGGAACTGGGGCACAGGGAGGGTGGCAGTGGGGACCAATAGGGGGCCCCAGAATGGGCCCTCACCAAGGGCCCCCAACTGCCTAAGGCTGCCTCTGGCCTCTCTGTTTCCCCCTTGTGTCCTATGGTGTAAAACACTTCTCTTTCCTCTGCTGCCTCCCCTCCCTGCCCTATTGACAGCTTCCCCCAACCGCTCCCTAGCTCCTGCTGTCCTTCCCCTCAAGGTCACACTCATGGGCAGAGGGGCCCTGATTCCCCTTAATGGCAGTGACCAACCACAGCCATTAATGGGGATGCAGGTTAATTTTCCTTTGATCCCCGTGACCAACCCCTCCCTAGGCCCGGCCCTGACTCTGTGACTTTCTCCCCAGTGGACGTGACTCTGGATCCAGACACAGCTCATCCCAACCTTGTTCTGTCTGAGGATCGGAAGTGTGTGAGACAAGGAAACAAACGGCAGGATCTGCCCAACAATGCTGAGAGATTTGATTATTCATCTTGTGTGCTAGGTGCTGAGGAGTTCATAGGTGGGAGGCATTACTGGGAGGTGGAGGTGGGGGACAAGACTAAGTGGGACCTGGGGGTTTGTAGGGAATCTGTGAGCAGGAGGGGGCAGGTCATACTCACACCTTGGAGCGGACACTGGGCCCTCATTCTGAGGGATGGGGTCACTGTTCCCTCTAAGGTGCGCGGCTGCGCGGCCACGCACATAAGAAATCCCTCCCCACGCAGGGGTTTCCAGTCCCCGCGCACGGGGAGGGGCAGGACTGGCTGGGACAGCCCGACAGAGCGGCTGAGGCTCAGCCAAGAAACGGAGGAGTGGTGTATCGCTTTAAGACTGCTCCTCTTTGCCCTGCCCTCCTCCCTGCTCCAGGCATTCCAGCTGCAGCGCTACACGTGGTTTCGCTTTGTTTTGTTTTGTTGCTTCCGCTCCTCAACCCCGGCTTCTTTCCAGGCTCCAGCTCAGGTCCTCTCCCCTTTCCCTGCACCTGGTTTTGGGGGAGGTTTGATCTTATTTTTTGGTGGGGTTGGGGCTTTTCTTCACCTTGATGGATCTCTGAAGTGCCCAGAGAGAAACCTGTGACTCCTTCTTTGCTTAGTTTCTGGGGAGGTTTCTTTCTCTAAGGGCTAGGCTAAGCGAGATCTTTATTCCTGCTAATGAACTTTGGCTTTTGACAACAAATCTTTTGTTTAGAGGGCCAACAAAGTTCACTTTTGGTTGTGAGGAGCTTTGAATCTGTAAGATTTTCCTTTTCCCAGTGTGATTTTTTTTCAGTTTGTTTCTCCTTTCCAAGAAGAGATTAGTCCACTATAGATGTGTCCTTAAATTTTAGTAAGATACACAGATATGAAAGTATTATCCATTCTAAAGTAGCTGCTGGGCTGGGCCTGATCCTATGCTTTAAATGAAGTTGGTGGGAAATTTGATGGAGTAAGGATTGCAATATTTGTCCCTTTGTTAGTTTATCAAATCATAGAAAACAAGCAGCTTGCTTTTGCCTATATACTCTATGGTTATTTTTATTTTGTTATATTTAGGAAAAAACTGATCATTGCATTCAAGAATAGGTGCTGTCCTCTTGGGTGGAGCATTTGATAGTCACAAACTTCTACTTCATACCCCCCCCCGCCGCATTTGATGTGTATTTCACATAAAAGCAAACAAAATGTCAATGGTCATAAAATAGATATATATCCATCTGTGGTTTATGGCAGACATAGTAGGATATGATGTTTCCAGACATTTGCATTTTAGGTAAAAGGTTATGTTTCAGGTAGGTCTGTACATAAAAACCAGCAGATCTCATTTTTTCTCATTTCTCCTTTCCTGAGTGTATAAAATCTAAAGAGCTTGTCTGTGATTTTTTAAAAATACTGCACAGTGAGGCTCAAAACTGAGGCTAGACAGGGATTTCTGTACACTCGGCCTATACCCCCCAGTTGTTGGCTAGTAACAGTGTTAGAGCAAATGAGTGAGCACCCCCTGCACCACACCCCTAATTTCAAGTCATGGGGAGAATACTGCTGGCAGAGATTACTTTTCCTTTAGAAGCCAACAACTCAAATTCTGTTAGGCTTCATGTAGTCAAGGGCCCATCCCTCTGTGTGTCAAACAATGAGTGAATTCTGTGAAGGAACTTACTGTGTTAAAACTGATTTTAATCTTGTCCATAATTACTACATTAAATTTATTAGAGGTGTGCTTCCGTTTGCAACTCACAGTGTAAAAACATCAGTCTGGATAGCAGTTCTGCAGTGTGATTCTCCTTGCACCTTGATATAAACATTCAATACTTAGTTTTGTGACTCCTTCAAGTGGTTGGCTTTGCGGTTACTTTAATGTGAAGAGGAAAAATACTTAAGCCATTCATTTGATATTCTTGAGCCTCTGTTCTTGCAATTAATCTCATGCTGTAACTAGGGGCTAGACAGATTTCCCTGGAGTTGGGTGATCAATGGGGCAAGCATTTGGGGGGGAGCATTGGCTGGGTGGATGAAGGGGGCCCGGGTGGAGTCCCAGATGCATATGTGTCCTCCAACATCCTCCTTTTTGTACTCCCCTGTCGTCCTTTCCATGCTTTGGTACCCGGTAACCCTAGTCTGGCAAAGTGGTTGAGGATTGGATAAGGGGTGGGGGGGACAGGCCTTAACCATGGCCAAGGATCAACTGGCGGAGGGGGCAGGGTGGGAGAGCAGCTGAAGATGGGCAGGGGGCAGGCCTGAAGCCCCACTGAGGATTGGCTGGTGGGGGGGGGGTGAGTTGCTAGCTATCCAAGGGCTCCTTTTTACCTTCATGTCCTTCCTCCCTCAGGCATCCTAAAAACAGGTGATTGTCCAGCCTTTTACTTCTGATAAGTAGACTGGGGGGGCACAGTGCTGGAACCCACAATCCTGATGTTAAGAGTTTGCTGCACAGATGCGCACACAGAATAAAGAGCAGTTTGGGGGGGATGGGATCAAGGGGCAGTGGAGTACACAGTTATCCTTTATGCCTAGAAGTTTTTATATATGGAATGCCTGTAGCTCAGTTGGTAGAATAACAGATTTGTAATCACAGGGTCAAGCCCTGGGTTGGTTTTTTTACCTTTTGGCCTGTTGCTCCTTAGGGAAGGGTTAAACTGGGGAAAAAATATATAGCAAACACTAATAAAATGAAGGAATAAAGTATACTGTGATCAAGATTAGTAATAGTGGCCAATTAAGTAAAACAAGTAAAGGGTCCCATTTGAACTGGCTAGGAACAATTTAGGACCATTTTTTTAAAATTGTAAAATGGGCTGCTGTGCAAAATGAAAAATGAGAGGCAAGTTAATTGCTTTAATTTTAACTTTTTTATGTGTTTATACATTTTGGAAAGCCAACAAAGGCAGACAAACAGGATTGAAGAACTGATGAGACAAAATGTTAAATAAGCATAGAATACATTCAAATTATTAATAAAAACAATTTAAATAACATTAATTTTTCATTGTTCTATATTTTTCAATAATTTCCATCGTGAAGTTGCACAAAAATTTTGTTCAGAAAAAGTTTTGCACACGGGTTGAAAATTTTGCACACAAGCCGTCAAACCTTAGAGGGAACATTGGATGGGGTATACAAGGCCTGCACTTTCCCCGGCACCCCTCTGCCCATGAGTGTCAGGCCCAGCCGGGTGGGGATTTTCCTGGACTATGAGGCGGGTGAGGTCTCATTTTACAATGTGACAGACAGGTCCCTGCTCTTCACTTTCACTAGCACCTTCTCCGGGACCCTCTGCCCTTATTTCAGTCCTGATTTCCCTGGGGGTAAGAACACGGCTCCCTTGATCATCTGCCCAGTCCCAGCCCAGGCCAAAGGGAATCTCTAGGCAGGCCAACAGTCCCAGCCCCCTTCCCCGGCACTTGCACGGGCATGAATGAGGAAGTTACTTAAAGTAACTTGTGTATGTCAGTTCGAATGCCTAATGCCTAGCTTCTCCACTGTGCTGAGTTCAGAGCAGGGGTCTCAGTTTGATTTAGCGCTACCCAATTGCTGGGGTGGCATTCAGCAATTGACTTTTCTGATCAGCTAAGAGGTCATAACACACCTGAGAAATCAATCAGGAAGTTTGACCTAAAGGTGGCTCTCAGCTGGCCTGACCTGCCCACTGTCCCTGATAGAGACTGTCCCTTCCAGTTCTGACTAGCCCCTAGGCCTGTTCCCAGGGAGGGTCTAAAGGGCATCACAGAAGGTGCAGTCAGGGCCATCCCTAGGGGGTGCGGGGCCCTGGGTGAATTGCTCTCTGCGGGGCCCCCACCCACCCCAGCACTGGGGGGGGGTGGGGTCGGCCAGCCGAGGGGAGTGTCCTACAAGGCCCATCATTCCCTAACCCCTCCAGGTTCCTGTTGCTGAATATCAGGAGCCAAGAAGCTCTGCAAATAGGAGTAGCAGGGAGGGTGATGAATCAGACTGTCCCTGGGACTTCCAGCCCTGCCCCTCCCATGAACTTTGCTGTGATGCTTGCCTTCCCCACAATCTTCTGAGTGGCAGCATGAGAGTGGGGAGCAGGGGAGGATAGAGTGGGGTGTCAGGAGAGTAAGAGAAGTGCAGCTGGGTGGCAGGCACCAAGGAAGGCAGCACAGCATCTGCAGTTTCCCATGCTGTTCCTGCCCTAGGCCAAATGCCTGGACATGCTGCAGGGCAGAAAATTTAAAAAGGCTCTGGCCTGGTCCCAGCTTCCAGGGGCATGCAATCCAGGTGGGGGTAGTTAGGGAGCCCATGAGGCAAACAAGTGCATTTCACTCGGGATGGGAAAAGCAAGAAGGATCCCCCCAGAAAGAAAAAGAACAAAATACAAGCTGAAAGTCATCTCTGATCACCAGCCATTTACAATGATCACACAGGAGCTCTGAGGAAACAAGACACAGGAATTGCCATAGATTTACAGAATAGTCATAGGGCCAGAAGGGACCTCATGAGATCATTAAGTCCAACCCCCCTGGGGCTTGAACCCAGCACCTTCTGTATATTAAGCAGAAGTGCTATTTACTTGAGAATCAGCAAATATAAAAGATGGGTAAAAAGATGAAAACTTACCCAGTATCTGGTAGAAAGAGCAGGCAACACTAATTGTCACTTACTCACCCTGGGATGGGTAGGGGTAATCCAAACATCAAGAGATTAGTTAAAAAACACAATATAATCTTGCTTCCCCCCCCCCCCCGACTTATTTTTGTCATTCTTGTGATTTTTGATCTCTTGAAACTGGCAATACTGTATAAATTAATACCATATATTTCACTCAAGGGATTAATTTCCCTAACTATATTCTTTGTGCTAGTGTAACAGGCTTCCGTAGCCACAATGTAGGGACACAGAGATAAAATTAATTGAATGTACCTTTTAAAGCATCTGTTAGGCAACACTGTATCTGTTCTTTAATATCATAACTGAAATAACTAACTGAGTTTAATAGACATTGTAACCAATGTCCAACAAAGCTTGATGTTGTAAATTTAGAAATCTATTCTGTATTCTTGATAAAACTTCATTTAGATGTATACTCTGGAATTTCATTTAAATGTGTGAACAAGATGTGTGAATGAAGGGTGTCAATGATGGAATCAGTCAATACCAGCCTGTCCTGATGAAATGCAAGTACTACCTTAGTGGCTAAGGGAGGCAAACAACTCCCACAAAAGCAAGGGTCCACCCCAGAAAGAAAAGAAGAAAACACAAAGCAAAAGTCATGTCTATAAATGGCTGGTGATGAATGATCACACAGGACCCCTGGCCCAGCCTGCCCTCCAGCCTCACCACTTGCCCGGGGGGGGGGGGGGGGCAGTCCTTGGCCTGGCATGCCTGCCATCCTCTTGCCTGGGCACTAATGTGTGATGGTGTGCACCCTGGGTTATGACCTACATGACTTTCCTGTTCACTTGTACACTGGAATTGTATGATTTGCTGCCAATTGCACCCTGCAATGTTTCTGTAAAGATGCTAATAACCTATTCTACATGATTTCTATGATGATATGTTTCCGACAACTTCATACGTGTGAACAAACGTGTAACGTGCTTTCTATGGCTCAGGGATAAGGAAAGAGACAGAGGTCTCTCCCAGCAGCAGTGAGCCTTCCAGACACAAAAGTATACTAATGGTGGTGTCTGTGAAGAGACAGAAGAATCAGCTCAGCCCTGAAAGGGAGGGCTGAGGGGTTTGGAAAAAAAGACTGAGACAAGCATCTGATGAAGTGGGATTTTCTTCCATAAAAGCTCATGTGAAAAATAAATCTGTTAGTTTTTAAGTGCCACACGACTCCTTGTTTTATTTTGCTGGACTAGACTAACATGGCTATCCCTTTGGAAATTGAGACCTGGAAGTTTTAAGAGGTTTTCTGAGCTAGGACTCTCCATCTTGTAACAACTTCAAGCAAGATCTGGGCCCTGCCTGGCCTCAGGCAGAGACTGGCTGTGCAAACAGCTAACAGCCAAACACCTTGAGCTAAACTTGTTTGGACTATGAGGTTAGTTTAAGTAGAAGTATTAGGTTAGCATGTGTGGTTTGCCTTTTGTTTTCTTGTGCCCTCTCCTGACTGGCTTATACTGTGATTCTGCCATGCTTGGCCATATTCTCACTTAGAAGTATAATCTGATCAATAAACTAGTAGTTGTTTTCCCTAAAGCTGTGTGATCTTTAGAGGGTGTGAGTGAAGGATACTGGGCACCATCCATTACTTTGTTAAATGGAGGGGCTTGAGTGTGTAGTGGTTGGGGGTGGTTCCCAATCTCTGTAGACAGGGGCTCCTGGTATAGTAACGGGCTGGGGGTGCTTGCTAGGGGACCCTCCCTTGAGTAGCCAGGAGGCACCCCTGCCTGGGACCGACTGCATGCAAGAGGCTGGAGTGGACTGACTCAGGAGTGAGTGCTTACTTGGCAAGTGAGAAGAATTAGGGTTCAGGAATGGGAATTGGGAGTTCACAGCAGCACAGTGAACAGGATCTAGGGAGTGGTCTGTCACAGCATGATCCCTGATCTATCTGCCTCCCAGTAGCCCCCAATATGAATTGGGGCCCAGGGAGGCTTGGATCCCCAGCACCTTGTCCCCCTGCAGGCTCAGGCTCAGGGTCCCACCAGACTCCCCCCAGTACTTACCTGGCTGTGTGTTGCCTGGGCTGGTGCTGCCAGTGTCTGCTGGAGGAGGAAAGGGTTAAACCTCCCTCTCCCTTCCAGCTAATAGCTCAGATTCGAGGGGGTGGGGGGGCAGGTAGCCCAGGTATTCACCAGCAGAGCAGCCTCTGACTGAGCCTGTTGTCTGCTGGGCAAAAACATTCATTCGGAGTTCACTGTGGCAGAGGTGGGGCTCGTGCGGGCCCTGCGGGGCCCATGTCAAATGTCCCATTTGACCTATGCTAAGGACAGCTCTGCCCACCACAGGCCTGTTGCCCTGGTCCTTGCACTCCCATAGGAGGGTCCTGCACATGGCACAGGGTTTGAAACCAGGCATGGTGCTGGTGCCAGTGCATGTGCTACCTTCTTTGGGTAGAAAGAAGGAACTGAAGGGGAGGCAGGCTAAGGGCCACCTATATAGCATGTGGATGTTGTGGGGGATAAATTAATCAGGGCTCTCAACCTGGAAAGAGAGACCACCGATCCTCCCCAGTGATGAAGGCCCGTTCCCAGCTGAGACTCAAAATTAGCAGAGAACGAGGTGTGGTTCAGGATTTATTATTCAGATAAATAACAAAAGGAACTGCATCAGAGGGCAGCAAAGAAGTGCTAGCCCCTCTGAGCAGCCCCCCCCCCAACAACTCGAGTGCAAGAGAGAGCCCTGAGGGGCAGCATCACAACACTTTTATCCAGTACAGTATGATAATGCTTACATGATTGACAATGTTTTAGAGACCCTTATATGGTTACATTAACATTATTAAATACATATTAATGATTAAAGAATGCATATAATTATCCCCGCCTCTGTTTACTGTTGACATCATTTGCATTATCCTGGGCAGCCGCAGTATGTGCAAACTCATTAATTTCTGCCTAGAGATGCTGACCTTACATTCTTGTGAGGCTATGGTGCCAAGAAGGGTGAGCAGGAGGTAGGAGGTAGTGCTCCCTTTTCAGTTAGAACAAAGATGGACAGTCTAGCTTACATTCCTTGTCCAGATGGTCAGGAGAAAAAGCATGAGAAAGGGGAGATAACACACTTTAACTATCAACTCTAGGCCGCTTGTTAAAGAAACTTAGATACATGACTTGCCAGAGAAACGACCCCACTACCATAGCCACCCACGGCTCCAACGAGGCCTACACTTTAGCACCTTTCTCACTGTCCTACAGAAGAGATTACATACAATTTCCCTTACAATGTACAGGATTTGCTTTCTTTCTGAATTGTGTACTGCAAAAAGATCGATTTTATACCCTGCAGGTCCTGTCCATGTCTCCTCTGCCCTGGGCTGTCTGTGAAACAGATGGTGACCCACAGCAGCTCAATCCAGAGCTGCTGGGGCGAGCAGGAAGGAAACGCCCCAGTCACACCTGATTCTTTGAGCTGAGGAAAGTGAAACTAACCCCAGCTCAGTGGCTGGTTCCCAGGCGGAAGAGCCATGGCTGCTGCAGAGGAGCTGGCTGGGAGCTTCCAGGATGAAGTGACTTGCTCCCTCTGCTTGGAGTATTTCACAGATCTGGTGTCTCTTGAGTGTGGACACAACTTCTGCCAAGCCTGCATCAGCCGGTGCTGGGAGGGGTCAGATACGGATCATGTCTCCTGCCCTCAGTGCAGAGAACCCGCCCAGCTGAGACACCTGCTGCCCAACAGGCAGCTGGGGAACCTGGTGGAGTTAGTGAAAGGCCTGAGGGGCCAAGCGGGGCCAGGGCCCGAGGGCGGCAGAGTGTGTGAGAGACACCAGGAGCCTCTGAAACTCTTCTGTGAGGAGGATCAAACCCCCATCTGTGTGGTGTGTGACCGATCCCGGGCTCACCGGGGTCATGCTGTGGTGCCCATTGAGGAGGCTGCCCAGGAGTACAGGGTAGGGGCCAGATATTGTCATGGCTGGGGTTACAGGGTCAGCATCTCTGCAGGTACAGAGCCCCTGGGGGGTGTCTGACCAGCCCTGGACGGACCCTGGGAACTGCCCAACAACGGGAGCAGGGAACAATCCTAAAACTGATGGTGCTGGGGAGGAGCTGGGCCAGGCCCAGTAGCTCAACGTGGGGAGTTACCCACGAGCGGGGGTCTCTCATTTTCCAGTGGGCTGGAGAATGGGGACGTAGATCCACAGCCTCACCCTCCTCTGTGATGATGACAGGTCACCAACCAATTAGCCCCAGAGCCCCTGTCTGTGTTTGCAGGGGCAAATCCTGAGCCACCTGAGGTGTCTGAAGGAAGAGAGAGAAGAGCTCCAGAAACTGAAATCTGCCTGGGACAAGGAGAGTGAGAGACTGCCTTGCCCAGCAGGTTCGCACAGGGGTGTCAGCAGCCTGGGGAAGTCTCTGCGCTGTTCAGTGTCTGTGTAATTCAGAGACCAAAGGGTTTCCAGGGTCAATGAGTGAGAGAGTTCAGGGCATTTTAAATAGTGCGGGGCAGGCTCTGCTCCGAGGTATGTGGAGTAAATCAGGAGTGACACTAGTGGAGTCAGTGGGTTCACACCAGAGTAGCTGGGAGTAGCCTCTGGCTCTGTCTGTGTGGGGGGTGGTAGGAATGGGGCGAGGTCAGTAAAATGGCTGAATGTGCCCAGATGCTGCAGAGGGTCAAGGTGAAACAGGGGTGACTTTCACTCAGGCCAGGGATTGACTGAGACATTCCCCATGATGCCACTGGGTGGTTTGGGCAGCTTTGTTTGCCATGACCTGGGCTACACTGAAATCTGTTGCTAGTAGAGTGATTAGGGGGTGGTGGAAGTGACTCCTGGTGACATTTTTTAACTCCTGGCCAGAACCCTAGGGTATGTCCACATGTCTTTTTTATTTCGAAATAACAGAGATCAGGTGCACACGACGTTTTCTTATTTTGAAACAATGGACTCCATCATTTCAAAATAAGAGCCATCCTTTCAAAACAGCTTAAACCCAAGTCATTCTGAAACCGTTCATTTCAAAGTAACACTGTTTGGACAAGTTATTTCAAAATAACTATTATTTTCAAACAACTTGTTCAACCTTCCTTCCAGGGTGCATGGCACCCTGGGAGGAAGTCCCATCCCACCCCTCAGCACCCTTGCCAGGAGTGCGGGGCGAAGGTGGGCTGCCTAAGCCGCTTCGCCCCGCCTGCCAAGGGGACATGTTGCCACACCTCCCATGCTGCCCCTCTCCTGAATCGAAAGAGCATGTCCAGACACCGGGCATGTTATTTTGATTTCAGGGTGTCCCTTATTTTGAAATAAAAAAAAATTATTGTGATATAAGTCATTTTGAAATAAGGCTTTCATTTTGAAATGACTTATTTTGAAAAAACTGTTTGTGTGTGGACATAGCCCTAGTGTAGATACAATTATAGTGGCAAAGAGATGTGCAGCCTGGGCAAGGCATTATGCCATTTCCCATGATGCCCTGCTCTCCCTGTGTCCCTATCCCACCCTGTGTCTCTGGCCCCCCAGAGGCAGACGGAGGTGGAGAGGCAGCTGGTGGTGTCCGAGTGTGAGCAGCTGCGCCAATTCGTGGCTGAACAAGAGCACCTCCTATTGGCCCAGCTGGGAGACCTGGATGAAGAGATTGGGAGAAGGCGGGAGGAAAACATCACTCATCTGGGCGAGGAGATTTCCCAGCTCAGTGCCCTGATCACAGAGCTGGAGGGGAAATGTCAGCAGCTGGCACCTGAATTGCTGCAGGTGAGACAGTGAGAGGTGTCCAGAGCCCAGTGCAGGGTGGGCATGGACCCTGAATGACAGGTTCACAGGGTAATTCAGTGCTGGGAGCATGGCTGGGTTTCTGCAGGGCCAGGGTCCCTGGGGCTGCAGAGAGATAGGAGTTTGGGCCGTCACGGAGGGAGGGGGGAGCTGATGAAAGGCTCTTCCAGGCCCAGGGTTGAGGACAGAGGAACTGGTGTGAAAGGGGCCCTGCTCCCACTGACACAG
>ML682103.1:248528-293758 GCA_007922195.1 Podocnemis expansa
CATGTTCTATTTTTAGTGGCCCCAGAACACTGAGCCCCTAAAAATAGTGGGCCCCGAAATGGCGTTCTGGGGATTCCACCTTACTTTAACCCCTGATAATGACAGGTAGTCAAGATGGAAACAGCAGAAATGGAGTCTATGAGCTTGAAATGAATTGTAGACTTCACCTTCTCCTTGCCTCATGGTCTTAAAGCCTCATTACTTAGGTCCGAGCAAACTCTCAGAATAGAAAATAGTGTCTGTTGAATTCAGATCTCCACCCAGGTGTCATGTCAGAAGTGGAGCTTCCAATGGAAATCTTTCAACCCCCAGGCACCTTCCCTGACCCACCCTCCAGCTCCCTGACTCCTTTCCCTGACCCATCTGCCCTCTGGCTCCCCAACACACACCCCCTGGGCCCCTTCACTGCTGCCTGCTGGCTCCCCAGGTCCCTTATCCCTGGGTGCCTTCCCTGCTTGTCTGCCAGCTTCCTGACCCCTGCGCCCCGTACTCACTGCCACCAGCTCCCTTAGTCCTTGACCCTCAGGAGCCTTCCCTGCGCAGCTGCTGGCTCCCCAACCCCCTTCCCTGACCCGCCTGCTGACTCCCCAACCCCGACCCCCCCCTGCCATTTCCCTGCCGGGTTCCTGTCCCCAACCCCCAGGACCCCTCCTCCCTTACCTGGCCGGAGCTGTTTCCTGGCCAGGCTGCTCCTGCCCTGAGCTTGCATCTGAGCATGCTCATGGTGGGAGATTTGAAAACTCCCCCAGCCTGGCCACAGATGAGCTCCCTGAGGGCATATGAATGTGTTTTTGAGGTCAGATACAGCCCATGGCCGTCTGTGATGTGTGCACGGGTGTGCGATGGCTGCTGCACGGCCATGCACCCATGCAGTTTAGAGGGAACAAAGCTTAGGAGACGGCACTTCACCTGTTCTGGCTCTTCTGAAACTCCCAGGGGCCTCTCTGCATCTTCAGGTATTGGAAAGCCTCTGAAAAGCTCAGTTCTTCTCCTTAGTCCCCATCTTTAAGTTTCTAGTTCTGGTGTCAGGGAACCACCACAGTGATTGGGTTTTTCTTTTTCCTTCCAGAGCGGCTGGCTGCAGAGAGAGGTGAGAATCCCGGGTCGCTGTTTCAGGGAGAGCCTGTTCCCCTGTGTGGTGCAGCCCCTGGGGTGGGCGGGTGAGAAGTGCTCATCAGAGGAGAGAAACTCAGCAGGGGAATGTGGGACAGAGAAGGCAATGGGGAGTTGGGGCCTGTTGAACCTTGTTGTGGTGTGAAGCTGTGCAGAGCTGGTGCTGTGGGAGGAGGCCCCTATTTGTACATGATCCCTGCTTCAGGTGACTCTGCTGGATGAATTCTCACCTCTCTCTCTCTGCTGGTTGGTTGCAGGACTCAGAAGAGCCCAAGAATTCGCAGGTAACTGAAGTGGATCTTGTGTGGGTGACTCGAGCTCCCTCCCCAGGGAGCGATTTGCTCCTTGCAGCCCCTCCAGTACCCTTCCCGGTGCCCAGAGCTGGGAGCAGACACAGCGGTGGGGTTTGAAAACTCTGTGGGGAACATGTGGGCAGCCCCTGCCCAGTGTAGGTTTCTGAGCAGGGCACAGGCCCTGCAGGCTCCACAGGCAGTGTGTCAACGCCCCGGGCTAGAGATCACCGTGGAGGGACCCGCACAGTCTGCTGGCAAAGCTGGGGACTCTGGATCCCATTTGTGACTCCAGGGCTATGGCCGGGAGACATTTCCCATATTAGCCCTGATCATCCCCCCTCTGCCTGTGACATTGAATCGCTTCCCCACTACCAAGTGTCCTTTGCAGCCTCCAGCCAAGAGAAAACGTGGGAGGTTTTGGGCCAATCCGGCTTTGCTCAGGAAGAAAATGGAGTGAAAAAGGTCTCATGATATCAACACAGAGGACTCATCTACACAGCCCACACCAGCGAGACTGAGATCTGGGGCAACAGACATGGGCTTGTAGAGTTTGTGCTAGGTCATTAGAAACAGCTGTGTAGTCCTTGTGAGTCTCAGACTGCAGCTTGGGTTTGAATCTCACCTGGTCCCTGGGCTTCAGAGTCTGAAATCCAACTTGGTCCCAAACATCTACATCTTTAGTGTGCAGCTGGAGCCATGCAAACCTCAGTTCTTAGCCTTGCTGCTGCCATGGGCTATGTAAAAGGAGCTAACATGTCTCCAGAGAGTCTTGGTGTGAAGGCGTCAGTGTGCCTGACTCAGGGCTGGCTAAAGAGAGTAAGGGCGGGTGGCTGGCACAGTCATTAGATGGACATGCCTGGCTCCTGGGGCTCAGAGCTATGCGTTATCCGTGATGGAAGACCCTCACCGTATCTCACTGAGATCTGGGCTTCTCAGTTGTTCTGACAGATTCGCAGGGAGTTGCACAAAATGTTTTGGAAAATAGCTCATTTACCAAAAATTTATATTTCTTGGTGAATGAAACTATTCACAAATGTACATCAAGTTTCCTGAGTAGTTTCAATGAACAGAAAAAGTAGATACCTTCTGTTTTAGTTGGAACCCCAGGTTCAATACCCCGCATGATGTGGGGCAGGAATTGGGAGGGGGTGTTCCACCCCAGGTGATGACTTGACCCACTGGGCTCCAGGGTGTCTTACATGGGGTCCCTCAATCTCTCCTGATGAGGATTCCCTTGGTGCCAAAATACTTAGAGAAGCCAGAGAGTGAGAGCGAGAATGACTCTGCACCCAGTGGGTCGGTTCCCCTCTTGGCATCCCTGGTGCCCACCTAGCTCCTGAATCCTCTCTGGCCTGTGGCTCTGGCCTCTCTGTAACACATCTGTCACTAGTATGCCACCTGGCCACACTGCTCACCCCTTTCTGAACCCTTGGGCACTTCCTTCACCCCATCTACTTATGATCCCTGGCTCATTCCACTGCCCTCTACTATCTCTACCCCCCTGGGACCCCACCCGTTGCCTTCTGCCACCTGCCTCCTCCCCCAAATACCCTCTGCCCCTGATGCCCACCTTTCACTTCACCACCCCAAATTCATGACTCTCCATCTCTCCCTTTCCACCTCCACTTCCCTGCCTCCCCTCCTCCACGCACCCCCCCATCTGCTCCCCTGTGCCTCCCACTGCCTTCCCCTGGTGCCAGCCCTCACTGTCCTCTGCTGTCCTGACTTCTGCACTGCCTGTCCTGGTGCCCCCATCATGCCCCTTCCCTCCCACCCCTCTAACACATGCCCCTCCTCCTATGCCCCTGGCCGCTTCCCTTGTTTCCTTCTTCCCCCCGTGACTGCCTGTCTATATGATCCCCGCTTGCATCCCACTGTTGTAGGCCCTTCCCTTGCCCTCCTCTACTCCCACACCTTCTGTCCTCCTTGCACTCACCTTTTCTCTGGCACTCCCACCCCCGATGACCTGTCTTCAATTGCCCCATGGCACACACCTCTCCCCTCAATGCCTGGTACTTGCCCCTTGCCTCTTATCCCTCTCTCTTGATCCCCTACCCATCCCCTCAACACCTCCCCATCCACCTGGGGCCAGCCCCTCCCTTCACTCCTCTGATCCCCAGACCCTCTTTCTACCCTTCCCCATCTGACCCCTTCCCTTCACCCCCATTGGGCTCCCTGCTGTCTGGGCCTCCTCTCGCCCCTTTTACCCTCAGGGAACCACCTCTCCCCTTAGCCACCATCTTCCCCCTCATGTCCCACCCCTCCCTTCATTTCCCTCTGTGCCCCTAGGGCCGCCCTTCCTCACACTCCTCTCTCTGCCCCCTAGCTATCACCTCTTCCCTCACCCCCATCGAGTTACTTTTTGGGGGTGGGGGGTTCTGGCTACTTCCTGCCTAGAGGAGTTGGTAACATTTCCTGGTACCCGACCTCTCCTCTCTGCCTTTGTTGAATCCACCCCTCCATTTTCACTTCTCAGCCCCCCTGGTGCCAACCTGCCCCATCACCCCCCTGCCCCTCTTGCATCCATCCCTCCACTCACCACCCCCTCAAACCTCCGGGTGTCTGCCTGCCCTTCCCTCACCTCCCCATGCTTCTCTGGTGCCTGCCCCACCCCTCTCCCCCTTTGTCCCCTCGTCTGCACCTTCCCCCACCTGACCTTAGCCTGCCTGGTGTCTGCCCCTCCCCTCACACCCCCTGCCATTAGTTTGTGCCTTTTCCCTTCTTCCCTTCCACCCCCTTCTTCCACCCCCTCCTTTTGCTCCCCTCTGACTCTGTGTTTGCCCCTTGTGTCTTCTGATGCAAACCCCTTCCGTGTCCTCTCCTTTTCTCACCCCACTTTGGCTGCCCGGTGCCCCCCACCTATCACCCCACTGGCACCTACCTCTTCCCTCACTCTGCTCTGCTTTGCTCCAGTGAACCCCCACCCCAGCCACCTCTCCTGCCCCCTAGTTCCTGCTGCAGTGTCCTTCTGGGGCCTGCCCCACTCCTCATTCCCCCACCCTGTCACCTGACCCACCCCATGGAGCCCCCTTCTCCTCCTTTCTAATGACCCATGGAGTCCCCCAATTCCGTCATATCCCTCTGCTCTTTGATACCCCCCCCCCTTTGCCCCTGGGGTCTGGCCACATCCTCCCCCCTGGACCCCATCCCTCCCCTCACCCCCCATCTGCCCCCCTGGTTCCTGCTCCCTCCCTTAGTGGATGCTGCAGCCCCTGCCCTGATCTGTGTCAGCAGCAGGCAGGGGAAGCAGGAAGCCTCCAGCCAATCCTAGCTCAGCTCTGACTGTCATCTACCAGCCAATCAGAGTCTCAGTCTGGGGCCTAGAGATCCACTGCTGGCCTTTGATTGGCTCATTCCCCATGTTTTCCCTGCCCAGATCTTCTTTTCTTGTTTGCACTTGGCATCCCCTGCTGTCAATCAGAGACTACATTGGTGGATTGGGAAATCTGATTGGCAGCATAGCATGCGAACCACAAACAAGCAGAGGGAGGAGTGGGCGGGATCCATGTGGGGAATGAACCAATCAAAGGCTGCAGCTCAGTAGCAGCTACAGTTGGGGATGCAGCTAAAACCTGGTATGCAGATTCTGGACCGGATCAATTCTCTCACTGAGTGGATGTGGATCAGATGCGGGTCCAGGTTTTTCTATCAACGCAGGGCTGTGGCTGCAGGTTAATTTCCCTGTGAGCCCCGTGACCCGGCCCTGCCCCGCCCGGCCCTGACTCTGTGACTCTCTCCCCAGTGGACGTGACTCTGGATCCAGACACGGCAAATCCCTGGCTCGTCATGTCTGAGGATCGGAAACGTGTGAGAGATGGAGACACGCGCCAGGCTCTCCCTGACAACCCTGAGAGATTTGATACTGTCTGTGTGCTGGGCGCTGAGGGGTTCACGGGCGGGAGGCGTTACTGGGAGGTAGAGGTGGGGGACAAGACTAATTGGGACCTGGGGGCTTGTAGGGGATCTGTGAGAAGGAAGGGCAGGGTCTCACTCACACCTGAGGATGGATACTGGAGTGTGTGGCTGAGGGACGGGCAATACAAGGCCCTTACTTCTCCCTCAACACCCCTCCCCGTGAGTGTCAGGCCCAGCCGGGTGGGGATTTTCCTGGACTATGAGGCAGGCGAGGTCTCATTTTACAATGTGACAGACAGGTCCCTGCTCTTCACTTTCACTGACACCTTCTCTGGGACCCTCCGCCCTTATTTCTCTCCTGGTGTCAATGCTGGGGGTAAGAACGCGGCTCCCCTGATCATCTGCCCAGTCCCAGCCCAGAGCGGAGGGAATCTCTAGGCAGGTCGACAGTCCCAGCCCCCTTCCCTGGCACTGGCACAGAGATTAAGAGGGATATTACTTGAAATAACTTGTGTACGTTGGTTCAAATCCTGTGTGCTGAGTTCGGGGCAGGGATCTCCCTTTGACACAGGGCTACACAGTGACCAGGGTGATGTTCTGGGTTCAGACTTCACACACAAGAGCAGTCAATCAGGAAATTCAATGTGACCGTGGCTCTGCTGCCCTGACCTGCCCAGTGTCCCTCTCACAGACTGTCCCTCCCAGCTCTGAACAGCCCCCAGGCCTATATTGTGGGTGCTGGTCCCAGGGTCATGGAGGGTGGAAAGACCTGAGCTGGGGAAGGGGATTCAGTAGCTGGGGCAGGAGAAAGCCAGTGTGAGCCCAGCTCCAAGGCTGTGTGAGTGTGGGGCCAGGCTGGGTAAAAGGGACCTGATCACAGACAGGAGCCGAGGCAGCTCAGTGTAAGGGACTGATAGCCCCTTAGTGAGAGTGAATGGGCCTTTTGATTGGCCACTCCCGCCTGGAAGCAGGACTCTGAAACAGCCAGCCCTAGGGCCAGTGGGAGAGGCCAGTGTCCCAGGATGGCCTGATTGATTGAGAGTGCTCCCCTGCCCCTGAGCTGAAACTGCAGGCTGGACATGCCTGGGCAAGCCAGTGTGTGAGTGTGTGGGGGGGCCGAGCTAAGGGGGAAGCACTAAGCAGCCAGCAGCTGGGAGCCAGAGGACCCAGGAAGGGAGGCCTGGCTGAGCTGATTTGTGCAGCAGACCCACAGCAGCTGGACCAGCAGAGAGCCAAGTGGAGCTGAGCAGAGCAGAGCTGGAGGCAGTGACAGAGCCAGAGGTGCCTGAAGCTGGGGCAGGAGGCCAGAGAAGGAGCCCGAGGTGCTGAGCTCATCTGTGCAGCCCCACAGCAGGAGGACCAGAGGACCCACACTGAACCAGAGCAGCAGCTGGGAGCCGGAGTTGCAGCCATCTGGAGCTGGGTGTGGTGAGCAGCTGGGGAGCAGTGAAGGGGGGCTGACGCTGGGAAGAAGGGCCCTGCCCCTGGAGCTTGGGGACGTGTGGCCACAGCTGGAACCTGCATCTGGCCCCCTGGATTATCCAGTTGCAGCCAGGCCTGGGCAGAGGGCTTGCAACGTGGAGGACAGACTGTGAGACTGTTCCTCAGGCCCCAGAGACTCTGTTTGTAGTGCTCCCACACCAGGCAGCGGTGCTGGGGGTTTATTGTTCACCTTTTTCCACTTTTTTTCTATTTTCTTATTGGGTTATTCTTTTTATTTCTGTATGCTTAAATAAATTGTATATAGTGTATATAGTAACTGGTGGGCCAGAAGAGTGGTCAGTGTGGTCAGCACCCCGGAGTGGGGACACCCTAGCCCTGTCCTGAGAGACCCCGATAAGAGTGGGGGTCGAGCCCCCAGGAATCCTGGGGCCCAGCCTTGTCGGGGTTACAGAAACTCCTCCAAACAGGAGATTGGGAGGTGAGCCTTTGAGGTCAGGCAGGCCTTGGGGTAAAGGAAGTGGGAGCAGGGACTCAGATTCTTTTGCTACCCACCTTCACCGGGGTGGTATACAAAGTCTGGGAAGTTCCCCACAAGAGCGGGTCCATCCCCCCGCTTACATCAGCAATGTTTTCCCCACTCCAGCACAGTGTGAGAAAGGGCTCCTGGCCCAGGGTGATCCTGTTAGGAAATACAGACAGACAGCTTGTGTCTGCTGATGCCCCATCATGATATGTTGCCCTTTCCTTTATCCTCATCAGGGGCAGCAGATGGTGATGGACAGGATCAGTGTCAGCTGTCAGAATTTCTACCCTTATGAAGTGTCAGTGTAAAATCTGGAGAGGAGAAAAGAGAGCTGGTTCTAATTTATTAAATGTTATTGCTGTAACCAGGTATTCACATTCCAACAACATCCTCCAAAACAGATGTGTTGAATTGGGATTGTCATTTATTCTTTGTCTTCACTCAGACGTATATTAAAATGTAACTTCTCCAAACAACGTCACTGGTATTTTGTTAGGGTCTTTACAAGAACAGCAAAATAGTTATCCTAACAAAACAATCACAGACATGACAGACCATTCCACATCCATCATGCTGAACATGTGTTATAAATATCCCAGCTGGACGTATGGTGTCACTGCTCGCTCTCCAGCCGGCTGGTTCCTGCTGGCAGGCATCATGTCTGCACTTGCCTTCAGTAGGACTAGTGCTGTCCCCTTGCATAGTAATAAGGTGAAAATATGATGCCTGAGAACTAACTGTGCAAAAAACAGACAGGATTATAAACTGCTATTAAACTATTTCACGGTGTTGTTCTCCTTCTAGCTACCATGTTGGGGCCTCGGCACTAAAGCATTAACAGAGCTGAACAGAGGCTGTGCAAGAGGCAGCTAATTAGAGATGGGCTGACAGGAGTGGCCAGTCAGCCCAGCAGGCCCACATAACAAGAGGACAAGAAGGGAAGGAGAGCCCATCACTGCAGTTTAGTCCCACTGAGGACTGGTGCTGAAGGATGGAAATCCTGCAGTCTTGTAAGCTGAGGCCAGTAGCCCCCCTGTACAGAGGATTGATAGTGTAGACAGGAACTAGTGCACCTAAGGATAAACCCTGTTCCCCCGTGAAGTGATTTCCAGGCTGAGGCCCTAGAGCAATGGGGCAGAGGGGGCTGGAGGCCATGCTGAATGGGGCCCAGGGTCATGGACTGAGAAATTAAGGAGGATACTGGGGTGTCCCTTGGTGCTGACAGGCCTGTGCCCTCAGTATACTGTGGAGTACCTCAAAGTGTGACCCTTTAGCCTGTCTGTCAGCCCTCCCCTGCTCACCTGCACAACAGAGAGCTGGGGCTAAGTGGGGTCTTCTTAAATTTCCTGCATTGTGGTGCACACAGGCACGAGGGCAAGGACAAGAGATTTAAATGGCCATGTGGCCCACCAAGGAGCAGGTTCTGGTAGCTGTGACTCAGCCTCTTTGTGCTCCAGTGTCACCTGCTGGGCAGGGGAAGGGGGGAGAGGGATCGGGACCTGGGTGAGGCGCTGGAGGAGGTAGGGGAGCATCAGGAGACAGGCAAGGAATGTACACCACAATGGCAGAAACAGCCCTTGGCAGAGGGGAGCAGATATTGGGAGAGAACCATGCCACAAATAGGACACCCTGATCCTGAGACTGATGGAGGGACAGGACAGGAGTGATGAGAAGAGAAGCACCACCCAAGAAGTGGACAGACTGGCAAAGCTACACCTGAGAATGGCCAGCAGGAGGCTGCAGACTGGTGAGTTGCCCCTGTACAGTGACCTAAGATCATTAATAAATACATGATCCCACCCTCACCCCTTTTTTATTTGTTCTCCTTGTTAGCTTGGTTAAGAAAATACTCCACACAGGAGAGCCACTTTCTTGACTCTACAGTACAAATCAGGAATAGACATATCACCATCACCCTATACCGAAATCCTACTGATCGGTATAGTTACCTACATCTTTCGAGCTTCCATCCTAAACACACCACACGATCCATTGTCTACAGCCAAGCCCTAAGATATAACCGCATCTGCTCTGATCCCTCAGACAGAGACAGACATCGTGAGGATCTCTATCAAGCATTCTTGAAACTACAGTACCCACCTGGGGAAGTAAGAAAACAAATTGACAGAGCTAGACGGGTTCCCCGAAGTCATCTACTACAGGAGAGACCCAAGAAAGAAAGCAACAGAACACCACTAGTCACCACATACAATCCTCAAGTCAGACCGCTGCAAAAGATCATTAAGGACCTACAGCCTATTCTAAAAGATGATCCGTCTCTCTCTCTCAAGCATTAGGAGACAGACCACTCCTTGCTGATAGGCAGCCCCCTAATCTTAAACAGATACTCACCAGCAACTACAGATCTAACAAGAACATTGAAGCAGGCACACACCCCTGCAACAAACCACGCTGCCAAGTCTGCCCACATATCTACACAACAGACACCATCATAGGTCCTAATCAAGCCTGCTACTCCATCAAAGGCTCATTTACCTGCTCATCTACTAATGTGGTCTATGCCATCATGTGCAAGAAATGCCCCAACACCTTATATATTGGACAAACAGGACGATTACTGCGTAAGAGACTGAATGAGCACAGAGCTGATATCAGAAATCAAAGAACAAAGAAACCAGTTGCTGAGCACTTCCATCTTCCTAATCACTCGATGATGGATTTGTTAACGACTGTCGTTAGAGACGTACCTGGGACATCAAGACTCCAAAGAGAAAGAGCTGAACTCGAATTAATCTGCAAGCTAAATTCTGTGAAAGCAGGACTGAATCGAGACTATGGGTTCTTTTCCCATTACAAAGGGTAATTTGACTTCAGGCTTCCCATTCTTTGAGCCTGTAAACTGCTCTGATTTCTTGTTACTTTATGACCTGATCCTATGTTTTACACCCCTTTGCATTTAGTTTCATTCCTTTCTGTAAGTTCACCCATCTTCGAAGCATCTGAGGAAGTGGGAGCTTCTCCCACGAAAGCTCATGCAAAAAATAAATCTGTTAGTCTTAAAGTGCCACACAACTGCTTGTTGTTTTTAAGACGATACAGTCATGAGCCACAGATGTATTTTCCTACATACAGAAATTTCCTCTATCACATCCTTTTGTGTTTTATTTTTTTTAATTAATGTGGTCCAGAGCCAATGTTCTGTCGATATCCAATGTTGATTTCAAGATACTGCCGTGCTTTCTGTGTTCTTAGTTATCAGGAGATGAGAAATGTCGCAGGTTGGTAAATAAAAGGAGAAAGTGTTATCTTTCTTCACTGAATGATCACAAACTAATGTAAAGCTCTGGGCACCTCTCACGCAATTTTATGAAACTTCACTGGGACATCATCTATCTCACAGACATATCAGTCCAAAGGGTGATATTTTTGTTGTCATGAGGTTTAGAGAACAAAGACAATAAAGTTCCTCCAAGAAATTCATTCCAATTTCTCTGAATTTCGTCCATCACCTTCTGGGATGCTCTGTAAGAAATGACTGACTGGTTTCATTTCCTGAAATTAATGGTGGAATCTCATTTCTTTTCCACATTGATGAGCAAAGGATGAGGGGAGGCACATCCCATGGTACTGCTAGGCCTTCTTTTTTTGTAGTGACATTGATACGCTATCAAAAGCGGTAGCTGTGTGAATTTAGTCAGCAAAGGAAAAATCCTATGGTGCTTTTAAAGACCAACGTATTTCTTTAATGCCCAAGTTTTCACTGGAGAAATGAAGTGGCATTTTCTCTCATGAAAGCTCATGCAATAAAAAAAAATTGTGAGTCTTTAAGTTCCACAGGATTTCTTCTCTGTTTTATTGATACACGCTGAACACTTTCACTCTAAAGGGATTTTGAAGATACATTCGTTCATGGCAGAGCGCCCTCTCCTTTCCTTCATTGTTCAGAAATAAACATGCCAGATAACCCTCTGATGGATTCATTCAGGTTTTCATGCAGTCTGCTGAATTCTAGCTGGCATGAATTCTTGAATCTACATCTTACTCCCAGAATTTCTTATAGGGACAGCTTAGGCTGTAGATATCTTTTTCTGAAAATTTTCTTTCAAAAATACCTGTGTTCCTCTCCCTGTTTCCCACAGATATCATGGGTAATATCTCTTATTCAGTCGTATTCTGTTATCATAGGGGGAAATATGCTGGTAAATAGTTAATGTTCAAATTACTTTTTGGTGTCTGACAAGACAAAGTGCCCTGTGTCACAGACTGAGGGACCTGGATCCTGGGAGAGCCCGTGGGTCCCAGTTCTCCAGCTGCTGAGCAGGGCCCTGTGGGGAAGATCAGCGGTGAGGAGATAATTCACAATCACTGATCTGTGTTACCGGGGCTGCCTCCAGCCATCTGGGTGCAGGTTCTCATGCCTACTGCTGTATTTCTTGTTCCTAGCTGTTGTGTGTTTCACTCACTCTCTGATTTTCTTCTGCATTGAGGGAGTCTCCCTCCAATGTGTCCAGTGTGGGGCCCCAAAGCAGATGAGGCACTTAAATCCCTTTGATGTTCTTAGTCGTCAGGCACTTCACCTGTTCTGGCTCTTGTGAAAATCCCAGAGGCCTCTCTGCATGTTAAGGTGTTGAAATCCCTCTGAAAAGCTCCATCCTTGTCCTTAGTCCCCATCTTCTCTAGGCTTTCAGTAGTGATGCTAGGGAACCACAACAGTGATTGGGTTTTTTTTTTTCCTTCCAGAGCAGCTGGCTGCAGAGAGAGGTGAGAGTCCTGGGTTGCTGTTCCAGGGGGAGTCTGTTCCCCTGTGTGGAGCAACGCCTGGGGGGCTGCGTGGGTGAGCAGTAATCTGCTCAAGAGAGAAACTCCGCAAGGGAATGTGGGATAGAAAAGATGAGAGGGAGTTGGAGCCTGTTTAACCCTGGTGTGTTGTGTGAGGCTTTGCAGAGCTCGTGCTCTGGGAGGAGATCCCTGTTCATACATGATCCCTGCTGTGGGTGACTCTGCCGGGTGAATTCTCACCTCTCTCCCTCTGCTGGTTGATTCCAGGACTCAGACGAGGCCGAGGATTCGCAGGTAACTAAATTAGATTTTGGGGCACCAGGGAGGGCACCTGGCTTGGGCCTGTCCCTAATTCTGTGACTCTCTCCCCAGTGGATGTGACTCTGGATCCAGACACGGCTCATCCCTATGTCATTCTGTCAGGGGATTGGAAATGTGTGAGATACAGAGACCACACGCCAGGATTTGCCCAACAACCCTGAGAGATTTGATACTAGTGCCTGCATGCTGGGCGCTGAGGAGTTCATGGGCGGGAGGTGTTATTGGGAGGTGGAGGTGGGGGACAAGACTGCTTGGGACCTGGGGTTTGTTGGGCATCTGTGATCAGGAAGGGGCAGGTCACACTCTCACCTAAGAATGGACACTGGGCCTTTGCACTGAGGGATGGGAAATAACAAGACCTTTACCTCTTTAGTGACCCTTCTGCCTGTGAGTGTCAGGCTCAGCCAGGTGGGGATTTTCCTAGACTATGAGGCAGGTGAGGTCTCATTTTACAATATGGTGGACGGGTCCCTGCTCTTTACTTACACAGACACCTTTTTCGGGACCCTCCACCCTTATTTCTTCTCTGGTCGCCATGCTGGGGCTAAAAACGTGGCTCTGCTGATCATCTGCCCACTTCCAGCCTAAGCTGGAGGGAATATCCAGGCAGGTCTACATTCCCACCCCCCTTCGATGGCACTTGCATGGGCATTAAAAGGGAAGTTCCTGAATATAACTTTCCTTCATCTGTCTGAATGCATAATCCTGGGCTTGATCACTGTGCTGTGTTGAAGGTCAGGGCACTCCCTTTGATTCAGCACAACCCAGCTGAGCTATCCAGTCTGGTTAAATTTTCAGCTGCCAGTTGCCAGGTCATGTTCTGGGTTCAAACTTCACACACCCAAACAGTCGATCAGGAATTTCAATCTGACATGGCTCAGCTGACTATTGTAAGGGGTGTAGTAGGATCGGAAGGTGCCCTGGGTGCTGGAAATAGTAGTTATGGCTCTTCCCAAGGAGGGGAAGCCCCTGGCAGAAATGAGGCAGGGAAGGGAAAGTCCTGGGAGTGTGATGGGACCAGCGATTGAGGGAAAAGCCTTGTCTTGGTATTTCCTACCCTGGGGGGGTCTCTGCTCAAGGAGGGGTGAAGAATGGCCACAGGGGGAAGTCAAGGGCAGGGGTGAGAACTCTGGGACCTGCTGTATGAGCCAATTTGTGCTGCAGCCTCAGCCTGTGGAGGGAGGTGGTAACAGCCTGATGTAGGGAGCCTGGGGAGGAGACTCAGGAGCCAGGCCAAGGAAGGGTAGTGAGAGCCCAGCCCACTGCTTGTGAGCGAGGGGGTCAGACCGAGCCAATGGGACCTGCTCATGGGAAGGAGTCTGGCCAGCTTTTCCCCCTTCCCGTGAGCAACAAAGCCTGGCACAGGCTGATAGTGTTAGAAAATCGAGACAGACAGCTTTTGTCTGCTGATGCCGCATCACGATATGGTGCCCTTTCCTTTTCCCATCCCCTGGCTCGGGGTAGCAGATGGTGCTGGATTGTTGGGGAAAATCTGGTCTTCTTTAACACCAAATGCAAGGCCAAGCACCTTAAGCTCACTTGCTGCTCAGGAATCGGACCCTACCTGAGGCGTCTATCAACCCCAGCAAATGGCAAGGAAGAAAATACTCCGACACACTAGTAGATCTTAACCAGTAAGCAGCTTTATTAAGGGGAGGGGGCAGTCCCAACCCTAAAAGCATAACACAATGCAAAGACCAACCCAAGAACAGAGAATCCTCCCCCTTTATAGTACACAAAAACAAAAAGTTGCTAACCGCAAGAACAAGAAGTGGGCCAAGCCCACTGACTCTCCCTTCTGTCCAAAGGATCCGTCCAGAAATAGGGGAGTATTAACGGTTGGTCTTCACCCACCTGGGCACTGATCATCACCACTGTCCCCCAACGATCCCCGTCTGCTTCTGGGTCCAGGTCTGGCATCCTCCCAGCGTGCACCGTTGTCTTCTGGGCCACTGGTGGCCAGACCTGCAACTAGAGTCCTTTCACCCCAGAAACAGAGTCCAAGACAGGTCTTCAGGGTCTTACAGCCCCAGATCCACAGGTCCTCGACAGGGTCCTCTTCGGAGCTCCAAGCAAAGACCAAGTGAGTAACCACTGGGCTATGGCCACTGGCCCTCTCTCAAGGCCCTGCTGAACTCCCTTGAATCCTTGCCTACTTCTGGATCCTGGTGGAAGATCCTCCTACCTTGGATTGTCCCTCTCGTCTACTTCTGGCCCCAAATGGGCTGGCAATCCCCCGACAAAAGTCCAATGGAGAGTCCCTGGGAGCACACAAGCAGAGGCTGAGCTGGCACACCACTGGAAAGCAGGCACCCGGCAGCCTTTTCTCTCCAAGCCTCCCTAGCTCCCTGGATCCTTGACTCCCAGGTCCCACGATGTAATCCTCCTGAAGATCCTCAGGCAATGGACACTGCTCAAAGGAAGCTGCCAACTGACCATGCCCTGCTTAAATTCAGACACTGTTCGAACTGTGGCAACCAATCACTGTGCGCCATTCCCCTGCCACAGAGAACCATTGGGAAGGTGTCCATAGGAGTTCATGTGGCACTGAAGGCTGCATACGACCTTACATTTGGTTGCTTATCGCACTCAGGCTGCTGTGCCTCCCATGCTGTCCCTAGGCAGACTTCACTGTAGCAGTCTGCCAGCAGCCCCTCTCCATCACTGTTACTATGTTTGCCTCTAGTACGCCAAGTTCTTATTCTCAAACAGAGTTACACTACTTTTCTCAACCATACTGCCTCATTGCTGGAGAGGAGCAGCAGCAAGTACCAGCAGCGTATAATAACAAATCTCAAACATCATTATTTATACATCCTAATTCAAATTACACAAACACCACAGAGGAGTCACTAATGATACATTCAATATTAAAACTTCCCTCTACCAGAGGATCTAAAGATATAAACCCCGGGGAGGGGAAAGCCATCGAAAGAAAAAGTTTCTACATGGACTCTTGGAGAAAGTTAGAAATCAAATTATGGCTTTGAAGTGGGTCAAAATGGTCTCAGTCTGTCAAATGTCACCCACTACATTGCCTGGCACCCGCAAAACATTGGGGAGTGGCCCAAACTGAGAATGGTAGTTCAGAAAATGTCTTTTTCTTACACTGTGAATGTGCCAATCCAAAAACATGGCCAGTGGACAGAGATGACTTTTCGAGTATGCAAAGCAGGCACCCGCCTAGGGCCGCAAGCAGTAAGCGGCCCCTTCACCTACTCCAAAAGCCATGTCTGCCTCTCTTCCTGCAGGAGATGTAGTGGGCAGCAGATGGTGGGGCAATATTGGGGCCCTGGCAGGGTGCCAGAACCACAGGGTGGCTGTGGGAAGCTGTGGTCATGGATGTGGGTGAGGTTTTGGGGCCCCAGGTGGGGTGCTGGGGTTGTGGGGGGGATGTGACTGAGGGGAGGTGGGGCTGTAAGGTGGGCTGTGGCTGTCAGTGTGGATCCTGTAGGGGGCCCTACACTGGGCCTTTGCCTAGGGCCCCAGATAGTTTAAGGTAGTCTTTGCTGATGGGTCTCCATTCCTGCCACTGTATATGCTTTAAAACTCAACCCTTAAAAATGCTCTAAAACCCAAATGGTCACTCAAAGTGCTTTGATATTTGATATGCCTCGCAGAAGCCAGGGGTAGCATTGATGATCAAGAATTCCTGAATTACAGACCCCCGGCCTCAAAACCAGGTTATTTTTCCTACCTTCTAATGTTCAACTGACAATCGTGTGCACATCACTGGGCCATGAAGTGTTAGTGAAAAGGGTCTTTGACTCCACGGTACCTCTGGGATTCCTTCAGGCTCTACGTGCACAGTGTAATGTGCAAAAACTACAAACCCTCCGTTTCTGGGCTCTCAGCCAACAGGCCAGATTCTCATAAACCCATGAGTTCTGCTTCCACCAACCCTAGCTCTCCAAAACAGGAAAGGGGAGGGAGCAATTTAATGCTGAATAACTGCTCCTTAATATCCTTAGCAGAGACTGTCTTGCAAACTTCCCTCTACCTAGCAGCCCTTAGCGCTTCTCCTGCTCAGGACCCCTCTCCTACTGGCTGCCCTTCCCCAGCATCCCCACCTGTGCCCCCTCCTCTCCCTTCAGCATCTCTCACTACTGCCCTTTCCCTCAGCAGCTCTCAGAGCTGCACCTCCCCTTCCAGGGGTGTAATATGGTGAAAAAAATCTTGTGCTTTTTGCTGGAGTTGCTTTATTTTTTCAGGTGAAGAAAGTTGTGGCTGATGCTGCATGCAGGGGAATTATTGGGAACTTAATGGCACACAGAGAGCAGGAAAAGCAGACTGCTGGGTGGTGTAGGCACCTCCTGCCTGGCACACCATCCCTGCCAGAGTTTCAGGCCTTTCCCCGCAGCCCAGTGGGTGGGTGTTTCTTTAAGAGGAAGTTTATCTCTTTGCGACAGTCAGCCACTGACACAGAAAACTCTTACTTTGAATTTTATTCTGCACTTTCACTTTCATTTGGGAAGCGAGTTGACTGGTAGGAGGGCAGGGTGCTGGCCCAGATAATGGAGTTGGGAATGTAACAAATTGTCTCCATCCTGGTGGCTTCATGACTCCCTGGCTGGAGTGGATGCAGAAGCCTCAGTAAGTGAAATGGGGACTGAGGGGACAGCGCTCCGTGGCAAAAGGGAGACACTGAGGGCCCTGGGAGGAGACAAAACCAGCAGTTAGGGCTGTAGTGTACCATAGGTCTCTGGTGCCTAGGGCCACATTACTTACATGTGCACACCCCTGTCCCATTGGTCATTTTGCACTTTTCCTGTGGGCATGTTTTGTTGCTTTTGCCCCTTTTTGGCTGCAGCACCGCACAGGGAAGGGGATCTGTAGCCTGTTTCCTGCTCTACCCCACACTGCCTTTGCTGGGTGGGGCTGGTGGGTGCAGCTGAAAACGGGCGTGATAGAGCAGATGCCTCTGGGGCCACCCAGTGCAGGCAGAGACCACATGAGAAGCTCTGGTCCCTGTGGCTCCATTGTTGTGCCCAGCATGGGTGTGGAGGTACCGAGAGAAAACTCGATTCCCCCCACAATTCCCTGCGGACCTCTAGCAGGCCTGAGGTGGCATCGGTTTTGGGCTCAGGGCCCTGGCCACCGGTGGGGAGCCTCTTCAGAGGATGGTGCAACCACCTCTACCCGAGGTCACAAACTGCAGGCGTGGCTTCCACGGTCCTCTGGGCCCTTGATCTGTGGCTACGTGACTCAGTCTGAGGTGTCCCTACAGACAGCACTTGTCCTGCAGATGAGCTGCTGTTAGCAGTGGGCCTCGCTGAAGGGCTACTCATGGAGAGACTGGCACCTCCTGAGTCTGAAGATAAACCTGGCTGGGGAATGTCCCTGCAATTCAGAGATTCCTTCATGTTATTTGAACACATGGACACCAGGATGCTGGCACAGATTCGGTCTCCCACCTGTTCTTTCACTCCTCTGTCATTTAGTGACATTAGATAGTCCTTGCCCACAGCGGGGTACCGAGGGGATGGGTGAGAGGGGTGTCATCCCCTGGGCACTGGCCTGGGTGAGCTGCCAGCTACATTGTCCCCTGAGGAGCTGCCCCATGATGTTGCAGGTGGCTGGGGCCCTCCTGCAGTGATGAGTGTCTAGTTGACCCCAGCTCAGTCCTGCTGGCAGCTCACTGTTAGGGAGAAAACTCACACTCTTCCAGCCCCTCTGCTCGAGTGCTGGGTGCAAGAAGGGAGCTGAGGGGACCACAGCCCAATAGGGCCCTCCTGCCGCTAGGTGGTCCAGGGGCATCTGCAGGGCCGGCGCTATGCAGTAAGCAGCCCCTGTGTAACGGGGATGCCAGCATTTTGAGGGATGTCAAAAGGGACAGCGCCATGGCACTCCCCTGATGACGTCACTCATCTGTGCCAGTTTCGCTCTGCTGCGGGGGGGGGGGGGGGCGCCACGATCCCCAGCACCAGTCATGGGCATCTGGCCCTCTCCCTCCTATCTGCAGGTACCCCTGCTGTCACCACAGACAGGGAGAGAGAAGGAGAGTGAGAAACATTCCCATGGATGCACTCCTCTCCCTTGGCTGTCCTTGGGGGTGGGCATGATCCAGGGTAAATCAACCTGTGTGGGCCTCTGCCCCTGAAATGCCTGCAAAGTTGGCGTGGGGCTCACCAGGGAGAGCAGCACAAGACCCACCAGACTGCTCTCTTCCTCCAAGGACAGTCCTGTCCCCCCTCCCCGAGAGGTGGCCTTAGGCTATCTCGTGCCCAAGGCGAAGGCCAATTGTGAGTCCCCCGGGGACTGACCCCAGCCATTCTGTGATCCTCCCCCCACCCAGCTCATTCTGCAACCCCCTCAGCGTCTTCCTCACTTGCCTGTCCAACCCATCCATTCGGCGACCCCCAACAGGCGTCATTCCCCCTCTGCCCCACCCATTCTGCAACCCCTCGACCAGCATCTTCCCTGCCTGCCTGCTTCCACTGCATCCATTTTGTGACCACCCGGCATCTTCCCTGAAGGCCTGCTTTGTTTTCAGAGATCCGTGGCAGGGCTGTAACTAGGGCAGGGCACCACCCTGGAGAGTCTCCTCCTTTTTTGAGTGCTGTTCACTTCCATTCTGATATAGGTGGCTACGTGCCGCAGTGCATGGATGCCCACAAACTCTTTTGCCCTAGTGTGTCTCTGTAGGGTCAGTGCCCAATGCCCCCTCTGTCCTGCACACCTGCATGGTTTACAGGTGGCCTTGACCCTGCCCCCCATCAGTTCCTTCTTTCCACCCTCAGCGATGGTCCTGGAACTGCCCGCTCTTGAACTTCTGCAGGTACCTTTTTTTTTGTCCAAATTCATCCAAACTTAATGCTTTGTTGGGAGAACTTGTTTCTGTCGATCTCTCCACTGGGTTCCAGACGTGCCAACAATTCCACCTCTCACTGGCACTCTATCAGTGGCTATCATTCAATGCAGGTGCTCTGTGAGTGACTTGCCTGCCTGCTCTGCTCTCACCTGCTTCCTCCCCAGTGTGGCTGCCCTCTGGGCCTAACCTAAGTGAGCTTACTACCACTTTGCCCTGTCACAAGACAGGCCCAAGCAGACTTCCACTGGTGTAAGACAGTGGTTTGGTGTGCCATGAGAACTTTCCAAGTGTGCCATGAAATTTTGTACAAAGGTAATGAAAAATCAAAGTCGGAAGGATCTTCCCAAGTCTATCATGCTGACTATGATACAAAACAAACAGTTTCATCTTAAACAATATTCTGTCCAACCAAAATTACAACTCATAAAACTTGTGAAAATTAATCATCAAATTAAAAGTGAAGTATCAGTCTTTTGATTCTAAAACATGAACATGCTAAACACAGGTAGCCAAAGGGCAAAATTGAGATAACATGTTTTTTTTTTCCAGTGGCTCTGAAACTTAAATACACTTGCTCCGCCTTTGGCTTGTTGTATGAACTGTGCTGCAACCCTCTCCAGTAAGATCAAAACCATAGCAAATGTAAGTAAATGTGATGTTTATGAACAATCAACTTAGCTGAAAAAAGTGGGTGTGCCGTGGAACTGTTTGTCTCATTAAAGTGTGCTGTTTTACTGAAAGGGTTGGGAACCACTGGCATAAGGTAAGAGCACTAGGTGAAGTAACCCCTTGGTGGAAACCCACTGCCTTTCACAATAACACAGCATCTTGCTGGCTTCAGAGGCCACAGAGGCTAAGAGGACCACGTTTCATAAAGAATCCATCCTGTTCCATTGGACATTTGAAGTATTCACAGATCTGCTGCTCCCAGTACTCTAAGCTTACTAGTTCCCCCTTAGGACATAGCTCCACTTAACATACAGCACATAGACACATTCACAATGGAAAGAGGAACATGTTTATTTAGGGTAGAATAGAGACTGAGGAAGAAGCAAGTATGGAATCAAATGGTTATATAAAAAAATAATTAAGTCTAACCACAGCTAACAAAATGACCTCTTGTCTGACAAGATACCTCTCACCCCAAAGTCCTTCTCACAGTGTTTTCCAACCTGGATAGCTGAGATCCTCTTTTCCTGAGACCAAGCCCGCCAGCAGCTTGTCCCTCCAGCTGCAGGATACCAGGGCATCTTTCTGCACCCAGCCTATATTAGATCAGTTCTTTGTTCTTTATCCATAAACAGGATCCTTCTTCCTCACCACCACTGTGCACCTCATCCTGATAATTTCTTCACTTAAAACCCTTGTAACCTCTTCATTAGATTTTCTTCCCATGGAACCTTACCTCTATGTTCTCTGATTCTGTTACAAGTCTGTGGCTTTGAAAACCACAGTCTTAATTCTGCTCCTCTCATTCTTTCATTTCCTTAGAATTATGAAATAAGAATGGCCATGTAGGACCAGACCAATAGTCCATCTAGTCCAATCATAGGTAGTCTTAGCAGGTGGTCAGAATGGGCAACTGCCAAGGGCCCCATGGGGGTGGGGGGGACCCTGCACTGCCTCTGTGCTGCCTTTGTGAGGCTGGGAACCGGCAGCAGGGTGGCGGAGCCTGGCAGAGGACACAGGGATCTGGTGGTGGGATCAGAGACTCAGTGGCACTTCTGGCAGGGCGCTGGGAGGCCAATGGCAGAGCTGCAAAGCCTAGTGGAGGACCAAGGGACCTGGTGGTGGCCTGGCAGGGTATTTGAAGGCTGGGGAGGTCCCGAGGGAAGTGGTCAGGGACCTGGCGGTGGCCCTGGCAGAGAAAGGGGGGGGGGGGCTGAGAGGCAGGTGGGAGCCCCAAAGGAGGGGACACATATCTGGTGGCAAATCTGTTAGTCTTAAAGTGCCACATGACTCCTTATGTTTTTTCCAGAAAGAGAGCTGGAGCTGCGGCAGGGTGGCCAGGGTTCCAACACCTGCTGCGATGATGGGCCGAGGGAATTTGCAACAGACTTAGTGGCTCTATTGGAGGGCCCCAGCAGGGGGGTGGGGACCTGGTGGCGGCCCTGGGAAAGCCTGGCAGCAGCACTGGAGGGCTGGCACCGGAGGCTTGCTGGGCTGGCAGGGAAGCTGGGAGGTGCTGGCAGAGGGATTGGGGACCTGGCAGCAGTCCTGGTTGGTAGCTGGGAGGCAGTGAGGCCCAGCGTCGGGACTGCGGGGCTGGCAGGGGAGGTAGGAGGTCATGGTGGGAGGACCAGGAGGCCAGCAGGGTGGCTGGTGGGGGTCCCAGTGAGGTGGAGGGGCGTGTGGTAAAAGTCAAGGGGGGCCATCCTTGACTTTTACCCTGGACCCCAGAATCCCTAAGACCATCTCTAAGCCCAACAATTTGTTTTCTGACAGTGACCAATGCAGGCCCTTCAGAGGGAATGAACTGAACAGACAATCATCAAGTGACCCATCCCATGTCACCTACTCACGTTTTTTGGCAAACAGAGGCTAAGGATGCTCAAAACATGAGGTTGTGTCCCTAAGTATCCTGGCTAATAGCTATTGAGGGACCTACGCATCATGAACTTAACCTAGTTCTTTTTTGAACGCTGTTATAGTTTTGTCCTTCACAAAGGGGGTTGGACTAGATGACCTCGTGGGGTCCCTTCCAACCCTATGATTCTATGATTCTATGATTAATGTCCCCTGGCAATATATTCCACTGGTGGACAGTGTGTTGTATGAAAAAATACTTCTTTTCATTTGTTTTAAATATACTGCCTATTAATATCACCATTTCCTGATTGCTTTCATTCACTTTACCTTCCATCTTCAGAATTCTTACTGATTCCTCCTTCTTGGTCAGAATCTCTTCTAAAACGGTTGCTCCCCTGGTTACTTCCTCCACTTTCTGGGAGAAAAATTTTCCCCTACACATTCTAAGAACTTATTGGACATTTTTTGCTATCTTACTTTTACAACATGTGACTGAGAAGTTAAAGTCACTGCATCCCACTCACTTACCATCTTGCTTATTTCTCCTGTTCCCCAGGCCAAGCTACAATGATGGGGAAGGTTCCCTTCTTCTCTCCCAACTCCACGGTGAACTCTGCTCTGCCCTGCTACATCGCTCTCCACCTTGTTCTGCAGGTTCACAGACTGGTGTCAGGTAAGAGCTCTAAGCTCTTGCTGGGTTTGCTACCCTTTGCTATCACTGGTCATAAGCAACCTTCTTTTAGCATGGCCTTGTCTGATAAACCACAGCTGCTCCACCTGTCTGGTGTGGCTTTGTTCTTTAAATAGCAACTGGCCACATGGAGAAACCCCAGGGCCCAGCAGGGTCCCCAGGAGCCATGGTTAGTAGCTACATGCAAGCTTGTCAAGTCAAGACATGACATCCATCCTATAGCTCTGGCTAGTTCCTGGCAGCTTCTAAAATACAGAACCCAGTGAGTGTCATGGCAGGGCTCACAACTATTTAAAGGGCATTTCCCAGTTTCCCCATACACTGCCCTGCCAGACCACATACATCACAGATGAGATCTTCAGCCACAAACCAGTCCTGAATCCCAGACTCTCAAGTTATGAAGTAAGAACCCACAAGTCATGCTGTACTACATACATCTGATTAAGGCTCAGAGCTAAACCTCATCTCCCAGTGAGGGTGTGAGGACAGTTAGATAGCAATGATATTCTGTTTTCATATCTTTACCTGCTGCCAGACTTTACAGCATCCCTGCTGCAGATGAGGAGGTATTGGAGCAGCACAAAAAGACCTTGGGGTATCAGAACCAGACCTTTAGCACCATTATCCCCTGGGTAGCCATGAGACATGAATTTTTTTTTCTTTTTCTCTCTTTTTTTTTTTTTTTGGTGTCCCCTCTCTCAGTGGAATTTGTACATGTTGTGTGGAGCTTTGTGGGTGTGGGATTGTAACTGATCCACAAAGGACAGATTTACAAACCATGGGGCAGAATTACCTCTGGGGCAGATAATGGTTCCAGAGAAGTGCCAGCCCTTGGAGGATTGCATCACCTAGATTTGGCCAGGTCCCAGGAGAACAAAGATTGTTGGTTTAAAGCTGGATTTGAACTGACCAAGAGCTTGACATCTTGGGCTGCAAAGTGACATGACCCAGTAACCAAGAAGACAAACCCTTAGGGCAGACAAGAAGAGGTTCACAAACTGTGGGGTGTGCCCAGCTAGTGGGACATGGAGAAAGCTTTGGGAGATGGGGCTCAGTAGAGCCTAGACCAGCCCTCATAAGAGTGGATACAGAGGAAGCCTCTTTTCCTCAACCCCATAATGTCCCCTCCCTAATTCCCCTGAATTGCTTCATCCTTCTTCCAGATACCCCATGCTCCCTCCTGTCCTGCCCATTTCATCCCCTATCTCTCCAGCCCCCAAACACCCCTCCTTCCTGAGTCCCATGCATCACCTGCTGTTCATGGCCCTGGGCCATGCAGCCACATTTCTGGCCCTGGGCCCTGTGGCTGCATCTCCAGCACTCATCCCAACTCCAGCTGTAGCTTGTGCACCAACTGCAGCCTTGGCATCACTTGCATTTGCAGCTCCTGGGGGGTGCAGCCCACTTAAAGGATGCAGACCCCAAATGTTTGTGGATCACTGCCTTGGAGAAAAGTTTGAAAGACTTTGAAATCTATCAGAGCATCCCATGTGCCAGATAAGAATCATTTGGTACAAACATAATATGTGTTCAGACCTTTGATTGGTTATGGTAAGTCTCCTCCACTCATGTACCTGTCTAGGCTTTGATCTATGCTAACTGTGAAGTTCAACATAGTGCTGCTCATCTGGACCTTCTGCAGCCGCTGTCTCCATTGTTGGAGCAATAAATGTGAATTCAATTGTGCAGTAACTAGACCTGCTAACCCCCACCCCCTGTGAGGGGTGTTGCACTGAGATCGAAATCTACAATTCAGATTTAGGGCCATGTAGCCAGAGAGTAGCACTAATTTTGCTTTTCCAGTTTCCCCAGTCTGCTTCTCCTTAGCAACATAGTGTTATACCAAGAAATGACAACGAGACCTTATGCGGGGGACAAGGCAATGAGCTGCAGTTATTGAAAAACACAGAAACTTCTATAAACTAAAGGTAGAGGTAAATAGCAACAGTTCTGTCTTGTTCAGAGCTCAAACCCCAACACACTCACACACACATGCACACATTTCTGAAACAGGGAGGGAGATAGTTACCAGCCTTACCTTGCTCGAATCTTACCCACTGGCCAGATGGGGATCTCAAGTATTGTAGCAGGGTCCTGTTGGTCGCTACACAGTGCTCCTGGAGTTGCAGAATGAACCCAGAGTCCATTATTTTCTTCACCCTTTTTATAGGGCCAAAGTCAGAAATTAACATATTTTGTCAGTTGTTTACATCCTTCGGACATGGCTTCTTGACTGTCTTATTCCTGTCGCAGTCTTTATCGTGCTGATATGATGTTGTTCTCATTCTTCAGCCATCTGGATCTTGCTTATTTCTGGTCTGGCACTCCTCACCTCCCAAATTACACATGCATGCCAGTTCAATCACTCCCCTTGGCATCCCCTGCTATTACTCCTTTACATAAAAAGAGAGGTAGAAAAGGTTTTACCATTACACAGAAGTTGCATATGATTAAAACATCAGTCAAAGTCTTGACTACTAGTCTGGCACCTTTAAAACATAGCTGTTGCTCATTGCTGTCTTCTTTATAGCCCAGCCATGAGCTTATCTTAAGCTGTGAGTGTCTGGTGTTACAAGGCGATGTTCATTTGCTGAAGACCATAGACTATTGAATCATTCAGGGTTACAAGATGTTCTTTTGTTTTTACTTAAAGTCAATTATCTTTTGCATAAGAGGGAAGGAGAGGGGAAAAGTTCAGGCTCATACTCTCTACTTTGGTCAACTGCTAAGGTCGATGGGTAGTTTAGGCAAGTATGGCCTACAATAGCTCTTCCCTTGCCTGCAGCCCTGGGAAGTTTTCAAATAATTCCTGTCTCTGCATGCAGCAATGTGCCTTTCTGTTGTGTCTGCATCAGAGAAACAGCAAGGAAAGCTTTTCCTGTTGTTTATTTTTAAGAGAAGGGGGCGGGGCAATGAGCAGAGGAAGACAGCCTTTCCACAAGCCTCTGTGCCTGCTACCCACAGTGCAATCCATTTCAGGAAGCTATGTGAGCAGTGGGAATGTGAGATCCTGAGCAAGCAGTTTCCTGTGATCACTCACCTTCACCTTCTGTAATTCAAGAGCCTGAAATTGAATTACAACACCATCCCTAATATAGACAAGCCCCAGGGCACTGCATGACTACATGGTACTCACTTCTAACACAGGTTGTCTCTTACTGTGAGTCTTACTGGTGAATTCATGCCAACCTCAGCTCCTTGCTAATTCAATTTCCATTTTTTCATTGCACATTTCACAGCACAGTTCAGAGTGATAGGAGCTGATCAACCAGTTACTGCATATGTTGGAGGAGAGGCCATTCTGCCCTGTCACCTCTCCCCAATGATGAACGCTGAGAACATGGAGGTGAGATGGCTCCGATCCCAGTTTCGTGCAATTGTGCACCTGTACAGTGATGGGCGGGATCGGTATGATCAGCAGATGCCGGAATATCGAGGAAGAACTGAGCTCTTGAAGGACAACATTGTCAATGGGAGTGTTTCCCTGAGAATACGTGACATCCAGCCCTCAGATGATGGGCAGCACAAGTGTTTTTTCCGGTCCGGTGTTTTTTATGAAGAAGCTTTATTGGAACTGCGGGTGGCAGGTCAGTAACATCATCTGATATTTGAAGGTGTTAATCAGGTTTGTAAGTGTAGTCAAAGGGTTCACGGCTAGGTGAATGATTTTTCTTGTTAGGGTGGGTCAATGGCTTTCCCCTGGAATGAGGTTGACTAGTTTACTGTTTAACATCTGGTTTTACTAAGATCTCTGATATCCAGGGAGATGCTCAGATTTTCTTGAAAATTGTTGTGACTTGTTTGAGTCTGGTGTAGGTTTAGGGGCTGAAACTGGAGGTCCTTAGAACAAAGGGGTTATGAAATACACAGAGAGGATAATGAAATACATAAAGGGATTAACACAAACAACCCCTAAACAGCCCAGTGACAGTTGGGTGTGCTTATTACAATGCTTATGTGCACACCTGGGACAGACCAATGACTGATACAGGAATGTTGCTGCCCCAGGGAAAGACCCAGGACATGTGCCCAGGCGCACCCCCTGGGCCTGGGTCCCACTCCCTGGCCATGATCTGGCACCTGGGCCTAATCTGGTGTTAGCCTCCTGCTGCCATCAGCCTGGCTCTGGATGCCTGGCCTGGGACGGGGCCAGGAGAGGCTGGCGTGCTTCAGGTGGCTCAGCCTTGGATACTGGTGCTGGCATGGGGCCAGGAGAGGCGGGCGCCACCCTGGGTACTTGGGGCACTGGCGCTGGGACTCGGGGCATGTGCCTCATGTGCCAGGCACCAGCAACGCCCCTGGACTGATACCCCCACACTGACGTCTGGTGGATATAGAGGCTGCTGTAACCCAAAGCCTGATCTAAGAGTAGGAACACTGAGAACATCCCACCCCCCAGGACAGGGAATGGCAGGAGGCTGGGCCCCTGAAGGTGCTAGCAGAGTGGGCAGAATGGGGACAGAGGTACAGCTAATTTTGTAACAAGCCATGATGTGAGGTTCAAATCTGATTTTCTGACCACTTGGTCTGCACTGAGTACCTGAGCCTGTTCCACGCCGTATACCCTGTCCCTGACTTGTACAATGTCACCACCCTGTCACCCTTGGCCTGTGGACTTCTGCTGAGACACTGCCTTCACCTGTCTCTCAGAGTTGCTGGAATCTGGGAACTTTACGAAAGGCTGGATTTTCCAGGGTCTTTATCTTGGGAATTTTTTGCTTAAATTCCAGAGAGGTAGCTGTGTTAGTCTAATTCAGAAAAACAAACCAGGAGTCCTGTGGAACTTTTAAAGACCAGCAAATTTATTTGTTACATAAGCTTTCATGGGAGAAAATCCTACTTCATCATACACTTGGAAAGTGCCTCAGCAGGGAGGCAGAGAGCAGCTAATCAGGGGAGACCATGCCGCCCCCTGCCTTCGATAAACTCTGTGTTTGTATTTTGATATTTATCTGCTTTTTCCATCCAGTGCAGGTTTTCACATTATTTGTACCTGTAAGTTTTCTGCATTATGCGTTTACTAAAAGGAATACAAATAAATATATAAATAAATAGAAACTGAACTGTCTGCCCAAAGGAATAAAGGGACACAAATCTGACATCAGAAATCACAACAGTCAAAAACCAATAGGGGAACACCTCAATCTTCCTGATCACTCCATGAAAGACATATCTGTTATAGTTCTTCAACAGGCTAATTCTAAATCACAGCTTCATGGAGAAACTACAGAGTTAAAATTCATATGCAAATTTGACACCATCAACTGGGGTTGGAATAGAGATATGAACTAGGTTTCTCATTACAAACAGTATTCTTTAAAAGTGCCAGAGGACTCCTTGCTTTGTTTTTATTAATTCTACTGTGATTAAAATTGGACTCTATCCAGTTTAACTAGTCAACCACACCCATGGACGCATATTCAATTATTAGTTTATTTGGAAATTGTTTTTGTTAATAATGTGTAAACTTTGTCTCATTACTGAGCTGCATAGGGTCATCACAAGTCCATTTATTTCTTCTGTAGCTTTGGGCTCTGCTCCTGCCATCTCTGTGGAAGGACATCAGGACGGAGGGATCCGGGTTGTGTGTCGATCTTCTGGATGGTACCCAAAACCCGAGGTTCTGTGGAGTGATCTACAGGGGCAGCTCTTACAATCAGCCTCTGAAAAAATATCTGAAGAGGCCAATGGTCTGTTTCAGACAGATACTACCATTGTTCTAAGAGAGGAGTCCAACCAGAAAGTGTCTTGCTGTGTCAGGAACCTTCGACTCAACCAGGAGAGGGAGTCACAGATTTCCATAGCAGGTCAGTGCCTATCCAAGCTACACAGGGATTGACTAAGATACTACTGACATGGGTGGCAACATTTAAAATAGTATCTTCTCATTATTGACTTGAACCATCAAGATGCTGAGTGCTGAAGTCTGGAGCAGCCTCAATTCTCTCACTCCAGCAGGAGATGAGGATTTTTAGGACCCTGCAGGCTGGGAGGCCTTTGGCCAGATTCTCAGAATAGCTGGATATCCAGTAAAATAAAGTGGGTTTGCAGTGCAGGCTTCTAGCAAGAGTACATTGTTTTTTTTACTAATTTCACTGCGTCTGCTGTGAAGCTGGGATTTCTCCTCTGTTCTTGAGGACAGTTGCTGGGTACTGAACATATTTATGAAAATCTGGCTACAAAAGTCATTTTTCCCAAACAGCAGAAAAGAGCCCCAGATATGATCTGATCCCTGCTACGTAGATTGGAGATGAGAATAACAGCAGTAAAAGTTCAATCCCAAAATATATAAAAACAAATCTTATCTAAGAGCTTCTTAATTTTGAAGGGGAAAATAAGGTCTCAGTTTTAGGTATTATTAGCTACTAAACCATGTGGTTAATATAGAATATTTCTTCTCTACAATAATAAAAATGTCAAAATTGTAAAGACCTATTTATCTGAGGTCTCAAAGTATGGCACTGCTGGTTGGTCAGTGAAATGTCCAACATAACCTGATTGTTATGTTCTCAGAATGCAGACAGGGAATGCAAAACAAAACATAAATATTCTTTATTCCAAAGAATCCAGAACTCTAACACAGCACAGCCAAATATACAGAGAGAGAGAGAGAGAGACAAAGCAGGCTGCTCCCAAAGGCAGAGGAGCAGATGTTAGCCCACCTTGCCCTAGGCTGGCACTTTGCAGAATGATTGCAGAGGATCCAGATATAAACTCCCTACAGAGCCCCTTCACCTGCAAGCATGACTAGGAATCCCCTGTGGCTTTAAATAGTCAGCGTGTAATTTTCACACAGTATCAATACACCACACTGATCACTTAGCAAAGGACTCGCTAGTCAACCATTGCTCCAGGGTCCAGGGAAAGGTGACCTTAAGCTATAGGAAGCCCTAGGTGAAGGCCCACTGCAGGGCCCACTTTATGCTCCATCCATATCAAAGCCCTGGTCCCCCTTCAGCCCCAACTTCCGCTCCCTCCATGGCCCCGGCTCCCTGTTGCTGCCCCCACACCTGGGGCCCTAGTGGCCTCCAACAGCTCTGGCTTACCTTCTTAAGGAAGACACAGCTTTTGAGGTGGATGGGGACAGGACCCCTTACTGTTTGGGGCCCTAGCTTCACCTACCCCAAAAGCTGCCTCCTGGGAACAGGAACCAGGAGGACTTTTTACTTTGAATTTGCAGTCCCACGTTATGTTTTCGTTAAAACCATTCATTAGACTCTCAACCATAGTTTCTAATGTAGCTGAGCTCCAGTGAGCTCAAGGGAGTCGGGGTGTTGGGAAGTTGGGCACAGCTCACCATTGCCCCAGTGTCCTGCCTTCATACTGCACATGTCTGGTTCCAGCTAGTTGGTGACACTTTCTGTTGCAGAGCTGTTTTTCCCGAGAGTCAATCCCTGGATGGTGGCTCTGGGGCTGATCTTGGCTCTCCTGGCTGTTCTCATTCCCTTGGCCAGTTACTGCTTCTGGAGGCAGCGCCGAGTGAAAGGTAAAGTAACAAAGTGAGGTGGGAGTGGATTTCGTGAGGGGGGAGATGGACAGACAGGCAAGAAATTTAAAGACAAGGCCAATATTGGAGAGATGGAGATGAAGGGGCTTTGATTCAGTGCCCAGAGGAGTTTCAGGCAATGGGAGCTGGGCTGAGGATGAAGGGGGATCAAACTGCAGCGGGGTCACTCGGTCCCTGTTTCTTGTCAACGGAGGAGATTGCAGATCGAGACAAATGGGGGGGGGTGTAAAATGCACACTACGTCCACAAAAGGATACCTAGACTCCACAGTGGAAAACTAGGAGCGATTTGGCTGGTTTGCTGCTAAGTTTCCTTGTAGTGGTGGGAGGGATACCTGAAAAAAACCCTAGGAATCTGAACACTGGGCCATCAGATGCAAAAGAGAGGCCCTGTTGGTCTTTCATCCTGGCCATATGGGGATAGCACATGTTCTTACTCTGCAGAACCTTCTGATAATAACTAATCCATCCTCTGGAATGCTGGAGTGGACTCAGTGGCATCTCTAAAGGCTTTAGTCATCATAATTGAGAGACGGAGAGTGAGAGAGAGAGAGAGAGAGAGAGGGAGGGATGAGCAAGCGTACATTGTTTTTTTTACTAATTTCACTGTGAGTGCTGTGAAGCTGGGATTTCTCCTTTGTTCTTGGCTGCCATGCTTGTACCAGGGCCAATGTGTGGCACCCTTGCTCTCTCTCTCTTTCAGTGTGTTTCAGCTTAAAGGATTGGCAGATAGAGCCGTCAGTAGTCTGGTGCGATTCACCCAGGCACTGGAGGCACTTCTCGTAGGGGTCATCCCACGGGAAGGCCCTGCCGCAAGAGGTGCAGGGCTTGAAACCTGGCATCTTGAGTGGTTGTCGGGAGTGATCATCCGGCTCTAAACAAGCACGTTCCAAAGAAGTGCTGGCTCTTGGTGGAACAACGTCCACAAAGAGGTCCTCCAGTCTGAATGAGCAGTTCATACAACACAAATCGACAGGCACTTGCGTTCACAAGAGATGGCTGTTCCGACAGTTGCTGAGGATGGAAAAAGGAACTAGTGAGGCCGGGAGGAGCAGGGCCAGGGCCGTATATAGCCATAGGAGTGGCCAGAGGAGGCACTGGCCGCCGACCCTGCTCTGACAGGCTAAGACTAAAAGCTTCCGACCAATCGTGTGCTGCGGAACGTAGACACCTAACTCTGAATGTATCCAAGCAGCGTTCAAAGAACTACTATTTACGGTGCCCAGAGTACGTTCTGATTGGAATGTGCCCCTTACAATAGTCAGTGCCTGAGGCAAGCGGTGCAGAACACACGCTTTAATGGAGCTGCTCAGTGGGCTGAGGCAAAGGCCTTCTCGCCCCACTATAGTTATGGCCCTGCTCTGAGGTATCTCGTGGCATCAGCACTGCTCCAGCTGAAACACAAACATGAGACTCAGTGAGCTGGGCTTGGATCTCTGACATTGAAAACTTGATCACATAGAAAAACCAGAAGGCAAAGTAGGAAGAGAGAAAGGGTTTCTAGGGTCCAGTTCTGCCTCCCAGTCTGTGCATACATCCCCTCTTTTCCGGGTCTATCTAAGTACAAGTGGTTCATGGGCACAACAGTGTCTGTACAAATGAAAAGGTAACAATGACCTTATTTACATTGAGCTAATCTTATTTATCTCAGCCTGAGATTCTGTTACAGGAACAGGGCAATGAACTCTATTGTAGCAGGGCTCAGCCCTAGTTTCTCCTCTGGAGAAATGGGCTGCTCACATACATTCAGTAATAGCTGTCTACATGCCGCAGTGCATGGTAGCTTGGAAAGTCTTCAGCCTTAGCCTGTCAGGTCAGGGCACACGGTCAACGCCCCCTTCCTCCACAATCGTGGCTATATAGGTGACCGTGACCCTGACCCTCCCAGTCCCATATATTTTTGCCAACTCTGTTAGTGGGGATGGTGGCAGCGGCCTGAATGTATGTGAGCAGCCCATCTTGAAGAAGGATGGTTACTGGTAAGTAACCCCCCGTTCTCCTTTGAGCAATGCTCACATCATTCAGTAATAGGTGACTTCTAGCTGTACTCTTGTATGGTGGGAAGAGTTACAGTCTACGCATGCTGAGTACAGCTCTGCCCAGAGCAACATCATCTTTAGCCTGTTGAGCGATAGCATATTGTGTTGTCAACGTATGGACCGACAACCATGTAGCGGCCCTGCAGATCTCTTAGATCAGGACGTTAGCGAGGAAGGTCGTAGAGGATGCTTGGGCCCTGGTAAAGTGGGCTCTAACAGTTCCAGGTGACCCTGCCAGCAGGTTCGAAAATTTGAGGACCTTGGGGGGCAATCACTGCACCCCTGGGGTATGGGGTAGATTTGGGGTGAACTTTATTAAAATAGGTATGGGAGTGGGGTGAGTGGTGCGGTGTATATATAGCGCTTGTCACAGTGGTTTTTTGTGAAGTGTTGGGGGGTATCTAACTTTGCGGAGTCGGGGCAGGTTAGGGAACAATGGGGCTTTTCAACTAAGGTACTAACGCTATCACCCTACTCACTAAAGGTACTTTAGTACACTATAGGAAAAAGGGGGTGCAGTACAAAATGGAAGCAGGTGGGGGAGCAGGAGTTCAAAGGCTGGGGGACACAAAGAAGGAGAGAAGTAAGTGTGGGGGGGTCTAGGGACAGTGGGATGGGGTGCACGGGAGAGCTGGGGGCAATTGGGGAAGCAGGTGGAGATTGGATAGTTGCAGGGGAGATGGGGGTCGAGCAACAGGTCCGGGGTTTGAGGGAGAGGCTGAGAAGGGGGGTTGAGTGAGAATGGCAGGAGGGAGACAAACGTGGGAGTTGGGGCAGGGGAAACTGAGGCACGCAAGGAATTGGGATACACGTGGGTGTTCGGGGAAGCAAGAGGGGCTGAACAGAGGAGGGGGGCACAGAAAGCACACGGGGGATCGGTGGGTCAGAGGGTCGAGAGGGAGGCGAGTGGCTGCAAAGGGGGGGTACGAAAAGGGGGAAGAGGCAGTGGCGGGAAGGCAGAAGGGGTTCGGTGAAAGCGGCAGCGGGAAGGCAGGAGTGGGTCGGGCAAAGCGGCAGTGGCTGCGGGAGCGGCTCGGGAGGGCAGAAGGCAGCCCGCGGCAGCAGCAGGGGAAAAGGGGAGTGGGGCAGCTGCAGAAATGCAGTGGCAGCGGCAGAGAGCCTGCAGGGAGCCGCGGAAAAGTGGCGGGGCTACGGGGCAGCTGGCGGGGAGCTGCAGAAAGGCAGCAGAGCCGCAGGGGAGCCGACGGGCGGCCGCGGGAAAAGCGGCGGCGGAGCAGCCACAGAAAGCCAGCGGTGGCTGCGGGGAGTCGGCAAGAGCCGCGGCGGCTGGCGCGGAGGCAACAGGGAGGAGAGCCGCGGGAGCCGCAGCAGGGCGGCAGGGGAAAAGAGCCGCAGGAGCCGCAGGAGCCGCAGCGGGACAGGGGACAAGGGCAGAAAGGAAGTTGGGGCACACGGGGGGGGGGCTCCAGAAGTAAAGAGGGGACAAGGAAAGTTAAAGAGAAAAAGTTTATTTAAGTTGGGGAGGTTACAGAGGGGAGGGCAAAGGCAACTTAACCAAACAATTCTAAAGGCTAGGAACTAAAGGAAACAATCTTAACAGCTAACTTAAGACTTCTACGGCTACCAATTAACTCTATACAATGTTGCAAAACACAATACTCTTAAAGCAAGTTCAAACAACCCAGGAGGAAAAGAGATACACTGGGTGATACAAAGTAGCAAGAAGCAATTACAGACACGGGGAGCTCCTAACATACACACTGAAGTGGGAACACACACACACACAAGCCTGTAAAGCTGGGGAAAGCAGTTTTAAAGCAGCCCTAAAGAAATAGAATAACTTTTTTCTTAGAGAAAGGTTGCAGGGCAGACTCTTACCACTCCTAGCAGCAAGGGTAACAGCATTACAGGCGGGAGGAGACTCGTAATCGGCCGGCAGTAACTCGTGGGGGTAACTCGTGGATACGCTCTAGGGGGAACTCCTGAGCAGAGGAGGCAGCTTCTGGTTGATCAGGCCAGGCGAAATGTTGAAAACCGTCCTGCCTGAGCACCCCAGAACCTCAGCTTTTAAAGACTATTTCCCGCCTTTCCCTGATTACAGGGAATGTGGGGAACAATGGGGGTATGAGTCATGCCCTGCAGGACCTTGCAGTTAGGCAGAGCCCACCTACACCAAGCCCTGCAAAACAATGGGCCCCCAGGGTGGTAACGGCCATCCAGTTGAGTTCAAGGGGGCCATCTAGTTAAGGTGAAGGAGCCATTGTTCACTTCACACATTCTACGTACTTTAATGATGGCCTGGGAGGGGCGGCCATCAAAGTAACAGTTATGAGTCACAGACCCCAGGAAGAGGCGTGTTCAACCTTCCATAGCAGTCTTTAATGCAGTTCACAAACCAATTAGAAATACACTGTGAGGACACTGGTGGGCCCTTCTTACATTTGGCGACTGCCACAAATAGTTGGGAGGTCTTGTGGAATGGTCGGATGTGCTCACTGTAAGTTAAGAGTGCTCTCCTTACATCCAGTGTGTGTCACTTTGGTTCTGCGTACCCTCGGGATCTGGCTAAAAAACTGGTAAGCATATTTCCTGGTTAAGGTGGAAGGGGGTAGCCACCTTGGGAAGGAAGGATGGGTAGTGACGCAAAACAACTTTATCTGGGTAAAACCTTATGTATGGGGATTCCAGGGAGAGGGCTCTCAACTCCAAAAACCTTCTAGCAGAGGTGAATGCTACTGAAAAGGCTAGCTTCCAGGACAGAATGAACAAGGTGGTTGTGTCCAAAGGTTCATAGGGTGGCTCTGTCAATCCCCAGAAGATGACATTCAAATCCCATGACGGGGTAAGCTTATGGAGTTTGGGAAAAAGTCTTTCGATGCCTTTGAGGAATCTTACGAATGTAGGGTGGGAGAAGACTAGCTTCCCATCCACTATCTTGTGGAGGACGAGATTGCCACTAAGTGGACTCTTAGCAAGGAAGGAGAGAGGCCTCTTTCTCTGAGGTCTAACAGATAGTTGAAGATCAAGGGTATCAGAGCTGATATGGGGTCTACACCCTTGTCCCTGGCCCAAGTGGAGAATCGCCTCCAGTTGGCTGTGTATGTGGACCTGGTGGATGGTCTTCTGCTACCAACCAGGACCTTCCTAACCCTGTCTGAATTTAGCTTCTCCTGCTCACTGAGGCAGAGAGCATCCAGGCCGTCAGGTGTAGGCGGCCTGGATCTGGGTGCCGGAGGTGCCCCCGAGTCCTGGGTCAAGATGTCCACCCAGTGTGGGAGGCGGAGAGGGGTTTCTATGGACATGCCTTGTAGGAGTGGGAACTGGTGTTGTCTGGGCCAGTCTGGAGCTATTAGTATCACATTTGCTCCATCCCTGACAGTTTTCAGGAGGACCCTCTGTATCAGGTGGAATCAGTGGGAAGGCATACATCAGGGCTTCTGACCAGTCGATGAGGAAGGCATTGGTGAGGAACCCTTCCTCCCGGCCCCTGAGAGAACAGAACTGGGGGAACTTGTGGTTCTGTTGTGTTGCAAACAGATCTATCTGCGGGGGACCCCATTTGTCTACCGGGGGGAGAACACCCTGTTGTGAAGGGACCACTCGTGGTTCACTAGTGGCTTCATGCTCAACAAGTCCACTAGCCTGTTGTCCACCCTGGTAGGTGGTAGGCCTCTGAGGTGAAGTTGTGGCATATAGCCAACTCCAAAAGTTTGTATGCCTCCTCACAAAGTGGTGGGGAGCGAACCCCCGCCCCCAGTTTGTGTAGAACATTGCCATCATGTTGTCTGTGAGGATTTGGACTGACTTGCCTCGTATCCTGTCTAGGAAGGTTATGCAAGCTAGTCTGATGGCTCTTAGTTCCTTCAAGTTTATGTGGAGAGGAGTGTCTGTTCGGGACCAACGCCCTTGGGTGGAGAGTCCCCTGGAAATATGGGTTCACCACCCTGTATTGGAGGTGTCTGTTGTCAGGGTCACTGAGGGCCTGAGGACTATGTCTAAGGTTTCCGAAGGGGTCTGGACCACTATTTGACATTTTTAGGGGTCTGCAAAGCAGATAAGGGTGAAAACTACTGCCTAGAGATGCCACAATCTGAGCTGGAAGTGAGAAAAGTCAAGTGTTTAGACCAGCTACCTTAATTGTTGTAATAGTTATCTCCATAAATACAAAAAGGAATCTCACTTCTCACCCTTTTCTCCCTCTAGAGATGCTGCAATCTGAACTGGAGACCGAAAGAGGTCAGTGTCAAGGCCACTTACATTAACTGATGTAAAAGTCCATAGATATGACTGAATGAAGCCAAAGGGGGATGTGACTCAATGTCTCACAGGCCAGGGATTCCCTCGCTCAGCCCAGGAACATGACTGGCCCTGAAAGGCCCCTGGGAAGTGATAGGTCAGGCTGTGGCAATGAAGCTGTGGGCTACAGCATCTGCAGCAGGGACATGACATAGCTGTGGGGAGCAGGGATGGGGTGGGAATGCAGCAGATCCCCCCATTCAGTTGCAGGGGGAAGGTATTTGCAGAGAGATGGTGCTGATGGGGCAGGAGGAGGCTACATGTGTGTACTGGGGGAAGTGTGAAACATGTGGGTTGGAATAATTGCAAATAACATCTTGATGTTTGAATGAGTGATGAGGAATGTCTGCATATCAGTACCAGAGCCTAAGCAGTGAGCTCAGGGATGCTGCCACCAGCACAGATGGGATCTGTAAGGGAAGGGCCCAATTGTCCTAAGAAACCTCCTGGAAATTACAGAACCAGCACCCTGAACTCAAGCTCTGAGTGGCCCATTGCTGAGGAAGTGTCCAGTATTGGGATCCCTCACAGGTGTCCTGGCCTTTCCACAGGCAAAGTGTCAGCAACAACAGCTTTTTTCAGCAGCGGCAGGGTGGATCTTTCATGCGAAACTGCTGCCACTGAAAACGTAGGTGGCAGCAGCAGCTTTTCGGTGGGGGGGGGGGGCAGGGGACTTGTGTGCTCTGCACCATTGCTGGAAGAAGTGATGGAAGTGGCAATCTCTTCACTGTGTGTGTGTGTGCGTGTGCGTGCCCGCCCCCGCGGGGGGGGGGGGCTTCACTGCCTCACACCTATGGGCCCCTCAGGTTTTGGGTGACTCCCAGGTGTGACGGAGATTTGTCAAGGCTGCCGTACACTGGTGTAAACTTCCTCTGAAGACAAGCCCAAGTTACAGTGGGGGCTGCTTTGGCAGCAGGATATTGAGGATGTGGGGAAGGTGGAGTATTCAGGTGAACTTCATTCTTATGTGTCCCGGGCTGGGCGTTCCCAGCACAGAATTTCAGCCTGCAGGTTAAGATCTCAGGACACAGTTATGTGGCAATTCTTTAAGTAGAGGGTCTCTCACTTCATTACTTACATAGGTCCAGCAGGCATCCACATGGGTTTCACAAACCCTCCCCCTGCACATTCTGTGAAAAACATGACAGTTACGTGCTTCAACAGAAACACTTTAAAACACAACTCCAATGGGAAACTGCAGGGTTGGAATTCATATGCAAATTCAACACCATTACTTTAGGTCTGAATAGAGACTTGGGCTGGCCCACCCATTACCAAAGGTGATTTTCCTCTCTTTTAACCTTCCCACACTTCTTATCCATTCCACATTGGTTGAATGAAAGCAATTGGCTTAGTTTGCTAAGAAAGTCTGAACTGACTTTAAAATGAACAGAGTCCTGTGGCACTTAAAAAACTAACAAATTTTTTGTATGAGTTTTGTGTGAGAAATTGTCTCATGGAAGCTCATGTAATAAATAAATTTATTAGTCTTTAAGTGCCACAGGACTCCTTGTTTGTTTTCCTGAACTGAACTAACACAGCTGCCCCTTTGGATCTTGAACTGACCTTGTGACCAGTGACATCTCTGGCACCTGGCACATGGGGAATGTGCCCTGAGTCCCTGCGCCAGTGCCCCAACTACCCAGCACAGCCCCTGCCTCTCCCGACCTGGGATCTGGGCCAGGCCACTCAGGGCAGCCCCTGCCTTTCCCATCCCTGCCCCTGGCTGGGGATCCAGGGCTGGGCTGGCGGTGGGACCTTGAGACCAGTTAGGGCCCAGGAAGCCAACAGACCCAGGGTGTGGGGTCTGTGTCCAGGGGGCGGGGTCTGTGTCCAGGGGTGGGCCCTGGATCTTTTCCCCAGGCAGTGGTGCTCCTGCCTGTGACTTATCTTCTCTTGCCTTCCATACTGCATGATGCCAAGTTCCAAAAGGGTAACTTTGTTAGTCTAGTCCAGTAAAGCAAACAAGGAATCTAGTGTCACTTTTAAAGGCTAACAAATTTATAATTTATAGTTTTATAATTTATAGTCTTTAAAAGTGCCACCGGACTCCTTGTTTGTTTTGCTGAACTAGACTAACCCAGCTAGCCCGCTGGAATTTTTCTATTTTGTTGTTTTCTGCATCCTAACTTTTATTCTTTTTTATTGCTGCACATTGAGCAAAGGTCTTCACGGGGCTGTATACAGTGATGCATGGGTCTTCTTCTTCAGTAGTTTCAGTTAATTTAGAACTCTATAACCTGTCTGAATTGGTCCTTGCAAACTACTTTATCTTACATTCATCAACACCGAATTTTTATCAGCCATCATAACAAACAAGGAGTCTGGTGACTCTTTTAAAAGACTAACAAATTTATTTATCACATGAGCTTTTTTGAGAGAAAGTCCACCATTGCCATACTCTTGAAGATGGGAACTGAAGAATGGGAGTAAATTAAATGTAGGCAAGTGTAAGTCATAGGATCAGGTCAGACTGTGACAGCAAATCAAAGCAGCTGTTTAGATTCAAACCGTGGAGAGCAACAGTTGACTACTTGTTTGGTTTGCTGGACTAGACTAACACAGCTACCCCTTTGGAACTTATCGGCCATCATATTAGCCAAGCTCAGTCCCTCTGAAATAACTCACAGAATCATAGCCATATCATAGAAAATGAGAGACAGAAGGGTGCTCAGGAGGTCAGCTAGTCCTACCTCCTTCCTAAAGCAGGATTAATCCCAACTATATCATGCCAGCCAGGATTTTGTCAAGCTGGGCCTTTAAAACCTTTGAGGATGGAGATTCCACCTTTTCCCAAGGTAATCCATTCCAGTGTTTCATCATCCTTTTGGGGAAAAAGTGTTTCCCAATATCCAACCTAGACCTCCCCCCCTGCAACTTGAAGCCATTGCTCCTTGTCTGTCATCTGCCACTACTGAAAAGATCCCAGCTCCATCCTCCCTGGAACCCCCTTCAGGTGGGGGTTGGACTAGATGACCTTGTGGGGTCCCTTCCGATTCTATGATTCTATGGTTGAAAGCTGCTATCAAATCCACTCTCACTCTTCTCTACAGTTTAGTTCCCTAAACCGAGTTCCCTCAGCCTCTCCCTCATAAGTGATGCTCTGCATTTCCCTAATTATTTTTGATTAGTTCCAGAAGGGTGGGCGTGTTAGTCTATTTCAGCAAAGCAAACAAGGAGTCCTGGAGCACTTTTAAAGACTAACACGTGTTAAATTAGTTAGTCTTGAGAAGTGCACCAGGGCTGCTTATTTGTTTTAGTAATCTTTTTGTTGTCCTCTGATGTTCTCTCCAGTGTGTCCACATCCTTCCAGTAGTCAAGAGGGAGGGTGCATCGACAAAACTGAACACAGCACTCCACATGAGGCCTCTTCAATGCTGAAGAAATAATCACTCCCCTTGATCTGCTGGGAATGACCTTACTAAAGCAGCCCAATATGCCATTAGCCTTATTAGCAATAAGGGCACACTGTTGAATAATATCCAGCTTCTTGTCCACTGCAATCTCCAGGTCTTTTCCTGCAGAACTGCTGCCTAGGCAGTTGATTCCCAGTCTGTAGCAGTGTATTTCTGTAATTCTGTCTTCTCTGGTCTTGTCTAACCGAAATAGTTCTGTCATCTGCAAATGTTGCCACCTCTCCATTAATCCCTTTTTCTTAGTCACAGATAAATATTCTAAGTAGCCAACTCAAGTCTCAGTTGCTAATGTTGTTCAATGTGAAAGTTCACTATTGATTTTTACTCTTTGTTTTCTTGCTTTTAGTTGTCTTTCAGTTGGATTCTGATCCAGGACAATCCTCTACCCTCACCCCATAATGACTTAGTTTCCCTAATAACGTTTTGTGAGAAAATTTGTTAAAGGCCCTGTGAAAGTCCACGTAACTTAACACCATTGTGTTCTCTTTTCTACACTATGTTACTGACATACCAGCACTCAAAACAATTTAATAGCTTAGTGGAACGTAAGTTCTCTTTCCAGCCCTGCTAGTCAGACTGTATCCCATCATCATCATACAGTGGGTTTACAATCCTGTGTTACTGTTTCAGCCAGTTCCCCTGGTACCAATGTAAGGCAAACTTGGTAAATTTTTGAAACTAGCTACTACATTCTCAACCCTCCGATTCCCCAGAATAGTGGCTGATTTTAATGAGAGATGCTGCGTGTTCAGCCACGTCACTCTAAGAGCTCCTGGGCTTTGTCACCTGGCAGGAATCTCCTCTGCTCCTTGTGGCGGCTGGGTTTTTCATTTGCCACTTCATTCCAGTATCTCTTCCTCACACCCCATTGCTAATCTTTATTTCCTGAACAGAACAGCTCCAGGACAGGTACTTTCTCAGCATCTTCTGTGCTAAAAACTGATGCAAGAAAATCAGTTAGTTTCTCAGCGTTGTCCTTATCCTCCCCGATTACTCCTTTTATCCCTTGCTGATCCAGGGGTCCATGAATTCACTCACAGGTTCCTGAGTCTGAGAGACTGAAATGATTCCCTGGCATTTGTTTTACGTCTCTGGCCATTCCCTCTGATAATTCCATTAGAGCTTCCCAATTCCCACCATGCACTTCACCTGATGTATTGTATGCTCCTTTCTATTGGCCCACATGGTTAATATTTTCCATTAGCTGGGGGATCCTTGTTTGACTCTAACAACCTCTTGTACCTGCCCGCAGGGGTTAAAGTAAGCAGGAACTCACAGGAACAGCATTCCAGGGCCCACTATTTTATTTATTTATTTATTTATTTATATTTTAATTTAAAAATAGTGGGCCCCCAGAACGCAGTGTTCTGGCTCCATTTTCCATTTTTAGGGGCCCTCAAATGCTGAGCCTTTAAAAATAGCATGCTCTGGAACGCTGTTCCAGTGTGTTCTGGGTGGGCAGGGAGCTACTCCAGCCCAGACTGAAGGTCTGGCCTGAGCCTGCTCTGTCAGAGGAGGCTCAGGCCAGAGTCAATCCACAGTGACATGGTGGCCAGGTAAGGGGGCATTGAGTTGGGTTCAGGGACAAGACAGATAGCCTGGCAAGGAAAGAGTGCAGGGGAGGAGGTCAGCCCAGGGCAGCAGGGGAAGATGACGAGGCACAACAGACGGTTGGGGGACCTGTGGTGAGAGGGGGGGCTGGGGAAAGTAGCTGGGGTGGGGGGCAGGAGTGTGGAGTCAGTAGCTGGAGTGGTGGGGCAGGTGTGTGTAGGGCAATAGCTGGGGTGGGGGGTAGGCAGGGGTTAAAATAAGGGGGAACGCACTGGAATGCAGTTCTGGGACCACCTATTTTTAGGCTGGCAGTGTTCCAATGCCCCTAAAAATAGAGGAAGGTGCTGGAATGCTGCGTTCTGGGGCCCCACTAAAAATAGCACGAGCAGCTGGAACACAGCGTTCTCGTGGCTCCACCTTAAACCCTGCACTTCCTTAAGCCCAGCCAGCAGAGAGCTGCAGCAAGGGGGGAGTTTGTGAATCTCTCCCCTGAAGGGCGGAGCAGCTTGTGGCTGGAAGCAACTTCCAGCCAGCCAGCTGCATGCAAACAGCAGAGGTAAGGGCTTCAGAGGGGCTGCTGGCATTTTTGTGTGTGGCTGTGTGTGGGGGAGTATTGAGGCAGGAGGTGGATTCTGGGGACAGGAGGGAGGGCCCACCCAGGCCAGGGGGGGCACCCATGCTGGCGTGTTCCGAGGTCCAAAAAATTATAATTTAACCCCTAGGGGGTATGTGTGGGGGGTAGGCATGTGGGGGCAGTAGCTGGGGTAGGGGTAGGTGTGTGGGGGGCAGTAACTGGGGTGGGGGCAGGCATTAGGGGACCAGTAGCTGGGGTGTGTGCAGGAGGCCCGCACTGGTGCATTGGGGGCCCAGACCCCCATGAGGGAGGCCCACCAATTTAGGAGGGTTTCAGGACCCACCAAATTATACTTTAACCCCTGCCTGGCCAGGTGGCTTGATGGGGTTACTGTATTTCTCTCTTGCTGGGGCCTTTGCTGCCAATAAGATTCTAGTATCTGGTTGCTGACATTCCTCCAGTTTGAGTCTCAGGATTTTAACTTCCCTGCTTTCAGGTCTTTTTGACTCTCTTCCCTTCTGCAGTATAAAGTGATATTGACACATTTCTTTTTGTTTTATTTTAGAGAAACTCCAGAGCAGTAAGTTTCATTCCTTTCCCTTCCCCTCCCCACCCCAGTCACTCTTGTTTGACATTGCTTCCTCTCCATCCTGTCTGTGTTCAGGGGCAAGCTCACCCCTTTTTCTGTCCTTGGTTGCAGGGTGGAGAATCGCCAAGCTCTTTGAAGGTACTGTACATCCCTCAGATATATTATTCGTGGTGAGATCCCTCCTCCTCCCCAAGGCTCTCTGCTCCTTCCCCTGCACAAAGAATTTTCCTATGAATTTCATGCTGATAGGTCTTTAGCCCACAATGTTGTCCTAGCATCACATAGGCAGAAAGGAACTGTCCATGTCTCCAGAGTTTGGGGTGTGAAAGGTCCTGTCCCCTCTTCAAAGATGGATGGGTTTTTGTAACCACTGTGTGACACTCCCCTGACCCACGTACAGCCAATTTTGCTACATGGCACCTTTCCTGTTCCCCAGCTGTGACTGAGGGGGTGAGTGTGTGCGTGCGTGCACACTGCCACCATGCTGCCTGGCTATTTATGGACTGGTGCATGCTGGGAGGGTTGGGGGCTGGGGCAGCTCCAGCAGGGATCAGACAGCCCAGGAGACCTGCACACACACTGCAGCTCCACTGGCCCAGGGTCCTTGCACTCTGGGGTATATGACTGCACTGAGATGGGTGGGTGGTGGGGTGGGAACAAGGAGAATGGCACAAACACCGCTAGGGTCCTGTTAGGTGTGAAAATCGGGACATCTGCCTGCTCCACACACACAGCCTGTCCTCTCATGCCAACACTGTCTGCCCAGCCCAGCCCTAGGAGAGCTCTCAGTCCATGCATGCTCCTGCTCCTGCCCTCGCTCTGCCTCAGGATCTGCTTGCGCTCATCTCCATTCCCAAGAAGCACGAGTGGGTGGGAGGGTGGGGGTTGGGGCTCAAGATCCTCTCAACAAAAGCCCCTGGAACCTGGCGGCTCATATCCTGGCTTTGAGGGGACACAGGAGGAGGCGCAAACCAGAGTCACTTCAGCCTTCCCCACTGTCCCGAGCCAGAGGTTGAGGGGCAGTGGCAGCAGCCAAGGAGCTGGGATCGGGGCCGGGAGCTTGGTAGGAGGCACAAACACCCTGTGCTCAGGGCTTGTGCCAGGTTCTGACTCTGGAGTTGGCACTGCTGGGGTCAAACACAGTGTGAAAGCCTCACACAGCCAGATGGGGCGGGGGGCTTTGTCTGTGTGAGGGAGGGGCAGCAGCTCTGTTACATGGGGCCCTGTTTTGTAGAATCATTTGCGGAGGGGTCTGCAATCACCCTGCCTGAGTTTCTCCTCTTTGGTGCTACTGAAATTACTCAACACAAAGCAAAAGATCTGAGATAAAAGTCTCCTGCTGGGGTTTATGTCGATACTGCCTCTGGAACCCACCCATCCTTCTGCCCCCCCCCCGACCATACTGGCACCTACCCCTCCCCACAATGAGCCTCTGCATTCTTGTTCCCCCAATCACTTCACCCCCTCACCCTGTGTCATCCACCCCTCCCCTTACACCACATTTCCTGCCCATGATCCCCTCTTCTACCCTAGGCTCCACGCCGTGTCTTGACTAACTCCTGGCCCCGCCACTCTCTTCACACCTCTCTGTCTCCCTACTATCTGGTCCTCACCACTTGTGCCCACCTCTTTGCTCAACCCCTCAGTCCTCAGGGGCCTGCCCTTATCCTTGCTCTTTTTCTAGCATCCTGTGACACCTGCCTCTTCCCACAGGACTTCAGCCAGGGTCCAGTCTGGATTGTTGAATAGCTTTTTGCCCTTAGTTCTCCAACTTGGAGTGTGGTTTACATGCTTCACTGCAAGAACAACCACTCCTGGGTGTTCACATGCGGTCCCTAGGATGTAACTTGCTCCCATCTACAAAATACGAATGCTTTAGGCAGACATAGCTCAGTTACACTGCAAGGGACACCAGCAAACTCCCCATGCCAAACTTCCCACCCAGAAATATGCATCTGGGGCTGCCCAGTGCTCTTCTGGCCAACACCAGCTCATAGGACATTTATCGTTTCACTAATAAGAAGTGATACACACAAACCCTGCTATCTCAGTGAAAGGTCCCAAACATTTCAACGCAACACACTGGTTTAGAAAAATAAGTTTGAATCCATTCTGTAGTTAATACAGGATTAGAAGTAAAGAGGCATAAAAGTTAGAATTGGCTACAAAGGAAATAAAACATAAAAGAACTGAAAGTAAAGGCCTTTCTCGCCCTAGGCCTTGGCAGTTTCTTGGCTGGATGCCTTCATCTAGGACTCCCCCCCGTTCAGGTTCCCTTCTGGTGTGTGTATTGCCAGGAGCAGAGAGGAAGGGAGGAGAGGAGAGGGAATCTGTGGGTCGGTTTCCTTTCCTTGGATCTTTCTCCCCTTTGAGGGATATTTTGAGCTGGAGTTCAGGTGACAGCAGGTCTGTGGGAAGGGCACCCTTAGCTGTGTCTTTGCCAACATGTAGGTTTCTCACTCCCCCCCCCTTCTGCCTGCTGAAGACTGGCTGCTTACCCAGGAGATCCTGCTTTGGGTTATGGTGACACCTGGCTGAATTATTCCTTTGCCTTTTGTTTGTTTGTCTGTGGTGGGTTCTCTCAACTTAGTGATGCTCTACAGAAGAATCGTAAAGCTTCACACATGATGTGACCACTCGTGTTGTGCCATGAGAGCATTGTTCTGTAGATGGTACCTTGTAAGACCCACTTTGTACGAAATGTATCATAGGGTATGTCCACACGAGTCTTTTATTTCGAAACAACACTGGTTGTTTCAAAATAAAAAACTGAATGTCCACATGACATTTTCTTATTTCGAAATGACAGGCTCTGTTTTCGAAACAACACCATTGTTTCGAAACAATTGTTTTGAAACAACATGTCCAAACGGCGTTATTTTGAAATAACCATTTCGAAATAACAGCTGTTTCAATAGCAGTCTTTCCCTTAATTTGAATTAACATTTTCTTAATTCGAATTAACTTATTTCGAAATAA